>BQKZ01002106.1:86357-99185 GCA_036244855.1 Temnopleurus reevesii
ACCGAGTAATAGATGCCATCCACGTAGCATCCACATGACCCCATGTCCACACACTGAAAGCCATCAAACACCAGTCCAGGGGGGCATTGACACCCCTCCACACATGGCCTATCACACATAGGGGAAGCCCCTTGGATGACATCATAGCAGGTGGTTGGGCAGGCTTCAGTACACCAGCTGTATGTTTGGTTGGTTGGGCAGGAAATGGCTGAAATGAAAATAGACAAGATATGTTACACACGTCTCCTTGTGATATTAATTCCTTTAAAGTGTGTATCAATTCTTCTTGAGAAGCATGGTTTGTGTCACAAGTCACACTGCTGCCATCACGTCAATGTGGATTATTAAAACTGAATGAGCTCTAAACTGCAGTAAATAGGGGAAAACGATATATATATATATACATATATGTGTGTACATCACAGGTATTGGGAACTTAGGAAGGGTCCTACAATTCGAATGCCAATTATACCTTCTCTGGATATTTTATGGCTTTTTTGTGAACGTCCAAGAGAACATTCTTGAAAATCTTCAATAATGTCTGGTCTGGTGAAAAGCTGACCTTATTTGCGACATCTTTGTAACTGGGACATCTGTGGGTAGCTCGTGTTCACACGTAGATGTCCGTTGCATTGAAAGGGTTAATGGACAATTGCACCAAATCGTTGAGGGCCTGTGGAAACACATTACATTTCATGGATACTCACGGCAAAACGATTCATTCCTCCAGTCTTCTACAACAGCTTCTCGGTCCAGGCATGCCTGCGCATAGAGCTCTATCAGATGGCAGGTTGTTTCGTTCAGTTGACTGCCAGGCACAATACAGCCATCAAAGACACAGGCATCGTAGAAGGGAGTCGGGTCGAGGGTATCGAAGCAGCGCTGAAATGGACCTGCATTTCAAAAATGATATGAAAGAAAGTTAAATTAGAATATGATAGTTTCCAAACATGCGGTACTAAATTAATGCATGTTTTATCTTGAAATCTAAGAGAGGATTATTAGTATATAAGATGCCATGTTATTTCATTGTGCAAACTTGCAGGCATACAGACAATGCACAGAAGAGTCAGGTTGTTCTCGTTTTTTTCTATTTCATGATTTGAGAGATATGAAGCAGAACATGAAAAGCTATGTATGAGTCTGCAACAGCTAGCCACAGTGAAATTCACAGCTCCTAAAACAAACACGACAAAACATGCTAATACATTTGGATGTTTTTTAAATTACTCAGGCTCAAATATGTATTAATTCCATGGAAATTCTTTTAATGCAATTTAGATTATATTACCTGTAGGATCTCTGATAATCTGGCAAGCAGCTGTAGCTTGACTGTATGCATTGGATGTCTCATTGCACAGGTTATTATCTGGCACCAAAGCATTACAGGATCCAGTGTTCACTGTCCAACTGTTCCCAAACTCTTGGACATCAGAAGTCTAAAGAAAATAGAGAGGCAATCAAGGATGTAGTCATATCTATGCCTATACAATTGTCAGACAAGTACCCAATATCTAGTCAATTTATCCTCACATGCTACACAAATTTGAGTCAAGGCCTGTAGGAATTTTGCTCAATAGTTCAAAAGGTATTGGGATACTTAGGGGGTGTTGTTCCAAATCAACTGCAACTTTGCAAATTGTAACGAGTAGTTTCATTTGCGCACAGTATGCGCCATTAACAAGATGCGCATGAAACATTGATTTTGATTGGCACATTTCCGATCAACTGCAACTTGCAATCAATTGCAACTTTTGAACAACACCCCCTTAGATTTGTACAGACTGGAGCACGGATGGATGCCTGGTTACTTGATGTAGAGGCATGAACATCACGGTAGCCATCATTTTCAAATACGAGAGGCATTGTTACACCCAAAATTGCCTACTTTGCAGGAATTAGCACCGGGGGAACAGCAGCGGAGCATCGGCCAGCACTTGAATAGTTAGAATATGTGAATTATGGAATATAACTGGGCATTGTAACGTGTGCCTGAAATCAAGCTGTTTGGAACAGTCACAAATTGACTTGGGTCAATTCCTGCACTGCAGGTTCAAGCCCCGGTTGTGTCTGTCAGATGATGATGCTAAAGGTCTATATCCTCTTTCTTCTTCTCCTGGCGTAAATATTCAAATTTGAATGATACGCGCTGTAAAAACAAAAATTCTCTCTCTAACATGTCATGAAATGGTAACATAATCATCATCAATAATATTTGGGATTATCTTACCAACTGGCCGTCAGGCATGATAAACTCATCAGTAAGGTTTCCGTTGAAGTTACCGCAAAGACCGCAGGTAACATTCTGGTACTGTGCGAACGGTAGGCGGACCTCGGCCGTCCTCTGGCCATCCCACTTGATGAACAGGTAGACATTCTGATCACCTGACTGGACATCAGCCGACACTTCCTACATGGGATAACAAAAAGAAAATCATAAAAGGAAGGAATGACATTAAAAGACATTTGGAGCTATAATTGTAAGATGAAGGATGTAGTTCGCTGGACACTGCTTCCGGTATCCAGAGTTGGCTGCCAGTGGTCTCATCCAATGGGAGCCACTGAATGGGCCAAGGGGACATGCCAGAAAGCGCAAAACCTATGTTTACATTCTAAAAGCAGACGCTGGAGAATTGGCACAGACGAACTGAAAAACATCATGATGGACAAGAGTAACTGGAGGATCCATTTTAGGTCTCAGCAGCTAAGTAAACTTGGCAGATAGGTAGGTCGAGCCATAATTCACTTACCACATAGAATCCGCTAAGGCTTACAATCAGACCTGGCATTGGTTCTGCTGGGAGGGTAACCCTCCTTCCATTGACGAATACTTCTCTATCTTGTTTGAGTGTTATTTCCTAAATGAAACGAGAAAAAAAATCATTACAGTATTGACATCTGTTGTCTCAATGTTGTGCATTAATTAGCCAATTTAATATAAAAATTCAAAATGGCCCAAATTTTCAGACTCCTGCCTCCTTCAACATAGAAAAAAGTTCTGAAGAATTAGAAGATGCTACTCTGAAGACATTAAGTATCACAATTTGGGAACATGTTTGTTTTTCACTTGATTTTATTTGATAATGAATCCTTAAATTTTATTCCTATTCTAAAAGAATGTTGTCAAAATCATTTTAAATAGGTGTATGCATCACAACACTCAGTATTCTGCTATCATTCTCCACCAAAATAAATCTCTTTCATCCCAAGTATCTTCTTGCTGGATACAATAACAATTTAATCGTAAATGTCCAGCTATAATTTGATATCAATTATTTTTAAATAAATCATTCCATAATCATTTCAACATATTTTCAATAAAACTTAGTCAAATTGCTAAAAAAATCTATCTAATTTGAGGTTGTCTACTACAAGTTTTCAATATATCAGTCTAGAATCATTGCATCATTACACAAACAGAATGAAAATTATACTTTCACAGTGCATCCATGAGATGGCCCCCTCCTATCCCCAAACCCTGCTATCGTTGCATCAACCAGGAAGGCATGGTCTTAGATTTAGCAATGACCCAACCTTGCTCTTGGTTCCAAAAAGTTTACACGCTTCGGGGATCGATCCTTTTCCATTTCTGCAGCACATTTCTGGAATAATCTCCCTCAGGCTGTTTGATCTTCTTCTTCTCTTGCTATCTTTCAACATTCCTTAAAAACATTCCTCTTAAATACTTAAACAATTTGTTGTTTTGTATTTTTGTGTAGGCAATCAATTTTCAATTAAATTACGTAATACTGTAAAGCGCAGTGATACATATTTCTGTAAGAACAATATAGAAATGCCGATATTATTATTATTATGATACAAGCACAACAGTACTTACATTTTCAAATACTTGCACAGTCACTTCATAGGTGTACGATCCATAGATGTTATTCTCCTTGTTTATGTTTCTGACATCGACCCTAAATGGCGAGTCTGCTTCTTCCCTGCATTCCTGGACCAGTGTGTACTCACAGTCACCCTGGAAGTCATGCCACACTCCATCGAACGTCAAATAGTGAGGGTCACCGGTAGCGTAACATATGCTGGAGGCTGCAAATGATAAAGAAATTAGGAAGATGAATATACAGTGACTATCTAAATCTAGATACTTCAACCAAATATCTCCTGGTTTTAGTCTCTTTTCACAAAATATCTTCTTCACCCACATGAGTTTGAATTTATCCAATTGTACCTGTGGTAGTACTTTTTTCTACTGTTCAACAACAATTTTTATTTAAAAAATGGATATGAATTTAAGAATTTTGCCTATTTTGTTATTTATATTAGAATAACATGAACAGCCTAAAGAGTTGCTATTTTGTTGTTTCATGGAACCCACGTATACTGAGCATATTTTTTCTGTTTGTAAGTGGCATTGGTGGGATAACCTCCTGATTAATAGATCATTGGAATTAGAGTTTCTAAAAAAATGATTGACAAACAATCAATTGAAAAGTAAATCATCAATTTAAACCAAATATTGTATCAGATTTGTCTTTGAAAACTTTTCCAATAATCCAATGTGGTGTAGATGTAAAGTCTGATACTAAGCTAAAATAATATTCTAACCAATACTATAACAAAGTAAATTATTCGAAATATCTTGAACAGGAATTAGAATAAATACAACATAACAATTCTCCCATTCTACTGCAAGTGCAAGAAACCCTCCATATCATTACAGTCAAACCTGTTTGTATTGGCCATCAAAGGGCAAACTGAAAGATTGCAACTTTTGAAAAGTCATCATCAAGGCCCCAGTCACGTAAAGGCCTGTGACATGATTGAACGTGACTCTTTGTTAAGTTCACAGTTAGCTACCTCCAAAGAAAGAGTTATGTTGAATGAATGTTGCTTCTAAGCTTATATGTGACTGGACCATTACGGGCAGAAGTTTGCAGCGAGTGCATTTGAATGTGTGATAATTGGAAAGAATCAAAATCTGCTTACTTAATGGAATATTTGCTACATAATTATAGATTTTAAAGAGTTTAATGCACTTACCATCCTCACAGTTTGCACCAAGAAAGTGTGCGGGACAAGTACATGTGTAGTAGTCATAGTAGTTGTTACAAGTCCCTTCATTCTAGCAGGGGCTCTCAATACAGGCATTTTTCTCTATATACAAAAAATGTAATAAAAAATAAATATGTTAGAATTACTGGAAAAATTGCACACATTTTCCAGCATGGTAGATGTTTGCTTGGTCATAAAATCAAATCAAATCGTTTTATTTCAATTCGTTCAAAGATTCAAACATATGCAGAGTCATAAATGTAAAAGTAATATAACAAAAGCCATATGCATATACACATAAACACAATAAATTATTGTATTTACAGACATCTATCAGAAATAAACAAGAGAAGACAGGACTGTCAAACAAAACAAAACAGACGAGAAAAAAAAAACAAAGACAATGAGAAGGCAATAAAGAAGGTCCAATATAAGTGACAGTGGAAAATGGAAAATGGAAAATGGAAAAGGGAAATTATGTTAATAGAATCGAACAACAAAAAGCAGTAATCTCTTTTCATAAATGGTCACCATGTGATTGTGATGAATAAAACATTTATTTTTAATGATTAATAGTGGCAAGGGTTCTAAATCCACACATTTTTTCTCTTTAACAAATTTCTGAAGCAATGATTTTGACAACATTTCTGCACAAATGAGGTATGCACAAAAAGTACATGTGTAATAGTGGCAGGGAAATACATGCATTTTTTTTCAAGATACAACAAAATTTTGTAAAAATAAATCATATATAATACAATTTTTTTTCTACAAATAAAACAAACTCTTAAACATAAAACAATATTTCGAGGAAGAATCAGTCAAAGTTTGCCCCTAATGAGGTATGCAGAACAGCTACATGTGTAGTAGTCATAGTAGTTGTTATAAATGCCTCCATTTTGGCAGGGGCTCTCAATGCGTTATCATTTCTCATTGACCCCTTTCCTATAATAGGTGAATGCATTATGGAAGAAAATAAACAAACTTTCATCTCTAAAAATAAACAAAAGGATTATGAAAGAAAATAAACAAACTCTTATATCTAAAACAAAGGACTACATTACCTATTTCACAGCGAGTTCCAGTCCACTGGTTTGGGCAAGTACAGTTGAATCTATCCTCCAGGTTCAGACAGGTTGCACCATTCTCACAGGGGTCACTTGAACACTCATCAAAATCTGTATCAATGCGAAGTAAGAGAATGGATAATTGAACTTCTCAATTACAATTTCAATTTCAATTTCAATTTCATTTCAATTCAAATTTGTAGGGACCAGGTCGCACCATTCTCACACAGATCACTTGAACACTCATCATAGTCTGTGCCAATGCGAAGTAAGAGGATGGATAATTGAACTTTTCAATTCAGTTTGAATTGAATTTCAATTTCAATTTATCGAGTCCAGATTCTATTCTTCTCACATAGATTGCTTGAAAACTCATTTGAAATTGCTATCAAAAAGTGCAGCAAAAGGAATATTTGATTACAGTATTTCAATTCAATTTTAATTTCAATTTCAATTCCAAAATATTGGGACCAGGTCGCACCATTCTAATAGCGATCACTTGAACACTCAACAAAATNAAATTTAGCAATATTTAATATAATAGAATTGTGCTACATTTATACTCCTCCACTCAATCATGGTTCATCCCTGCGTGGGTTTACCTCTGCAAACAAGGGAAAAGAAGCAATCAAATATTGAATTTT
Source organism: Temnopleurus reevesii (assembly GCA_036244855.1). Classification (NCBI taxonomy): domain Eukaryota; kingdom Metazoa; phylum Echinodermata; class Echinoidea; order Temnopleuroida; family Temnopleuridae; genus Temnopleurus; species Temnopleurus reevesii. The sequence goes on from BQKZ01002106.1 coordinate 93,085, forward strand.
CTTTAACATTCATTCAAAAATGTATCAATATTATATATAATAGAATTGTGCTACATGTTTATCCCTATATTCAAACATGGCTCATCCGTGCATGGGAAGGGAAAAAATCAATCAAATATCTAATTTTTGTTTCAATTCATTCACAAATTTGTCAACATCTTATATCATTAAAATGGTGCTACATCTGTGGACAAATTTTAAACACAACGCATGTTCTTGGCAACCTGCCCAACATAGCAACATTCTCTGTATGCAAACTAGATAGCAGTTGAAGTGTTACAAACAGGTTACAGAAATACCCCAAATAATATCTGTTGGCAAAATTCATAATTTTGAACCATTACAACACCAGCATAATTGCTTTAAAATTATCTATGTGCAACAGATGTAAGATTAACGATCAGTAGAGTTGCAAAGCTGATGGAAAGATAGAGACTTGCTTGGTTATATTCGTGAGGTCAGCCTTATAGAAGGATCTTTTTCCTTCCTGGTCTGCAGCCTTACTCATGCATTATGTATTCTCCTATCACTTGTAATTTTATGAACCTGTTTGATGTCACTTGTAATGTTGTACTGTACACTGTATTTTTTTATTGCTGAGTAAAAATAAACTATATGACTATATTTCAATATTATGTTTCTACATTTCAGCAGAACTGCAACATTGCAATAGATCATTATCATTTGTTCAGTATTTAAAATTGATAAATATTCAAGTTCATGATATAAAATACATAAAAAAAAGTAATTACAAGAGAAAAAGAGAATATTATTACTGTATTTTAACACCAGAGTATTTGGAAAATGCTACTGAACAATAAAAAATGATTTGTTAAATTTTGTAGATAACAAGTAAAATATTGTATGTTTGGAGCCGAAGGGCGTTAACTAATTTTGGTTATTCTGAGATGGATATGTTAAAAGATTGCTATGTGTAAAGATTTAAATGTTAACATCCTTTTGTTTTATGAATATATAGTTAGATACAGAAATATAATCCTGTTGTTAAGTGTCTACCATAACAAAGAAAAGAATGAGAAAAACAAACTGATATTAATGACTACATACCCCCCGAATCCTTCTGGTTCCAATTAGAAGAGTAATCGTAAAAAGTATACTGGTAATTAATATATCATTCAGGCTGTGATGACATGAACTACTCTACACAAAAATGGAAGTAATTCTAATCTAATAAGCTGAGGTTAAAAAAAGAAAATAACCTTCCAGCATCAATTGAATGATTTTTGTGTTGGGTAGATAGATAATTGAAATTATTCTTGCCTTATACCAACATTGATAAAAAACTGATTGACAGTGCTTTACCTCCCAGCAGCTGAAAGGGTCAATTGATTAGGAATCTTTTATGTACAAACCTTCTTCACAGTTGACTCCTTGAAAGCCATAGGCACAAGTACAGTTGTATTGGAGACCATAGTTGTTACAAGTAGCACCATTCTGACAAGGACTCGGATCCATTTCACATGGAATATTGTCTGAAAAATAAAATTGTTTGAAAGTAAATTCCCATAATTAGATAGAATATACCCTCATTTATATAACTTTGGTTCTGACTGTGTTCTTTATTTCCAGACGGATACACAAACATAGTGCTTGGAGGAAAAAATATTCGAACAATGTAGCATCAATGTAGCATGCAGGTTCCTTCATTTTCACAAATGCAACATTGTAGTTACTTTGAGAAGGGACAAAGGCTTGGAACAAAGTAAACAACTTCTATTGAAGCATTAAAAATAGCTAGATGCGTACAACAGAATTTTCATTTCTTCTTATTCTGCTGAGAAAAGTTGAACATCTGGCGGTGAATGAACACGGAAGTTTCTTTGTTCCCGAAGCTTGAATGAAAATGTTTACATTGTCCCAGTCCTTTGTGCCTTTTGCTCAAAGTGATGGGGATACACATTCAAACAATGTATAATGAAACTACATGCAGGACCCTTCATTTTGACAGAGGTTCTTGACAAATACAACATCGCAGCCATTGTGAGCAGAAGGGACAAAGACTTGGGAAAAAGTAAACAATTTCCATTCAAGCATTAACAATAGCTAGATGCATACAAAATGATTGTTATTCTTATTATGCTGAGAAATGTCGCACACCTGTTGGTGAATGGCCATGAAGTTTGCTTCCTTTGTGTTTGTAAAGTGTTTGTGAAAGCTTTAATGAAGTACCGGTAGTATACTTTGTCCCAGTCCTTTGTGCCTTCTGCTCAAAGTGATGGGGATAAATATTCCAACAACGTAACATGAACCTCCATGCAGGATCCTTCATTATCACAGGGATTCTAGAAAAATGCAGCATTTTTCTAGAATCCCTGTGAAAATGAAAGACCAAATTATTGTCAATACTTTCATTATCACTGCAAAACATAAGTGTTTTAACTCATCAGGTAAGAGCTCTTCTCACTTTTATATTTGGCCAAAAGTTCCAATGAATCGGAAAGGAAATAAACATGCAAGCAATGTATCAACAATCTGCACACATTCTTCTTATTTTCTAAAGGGATTTTCCATGCATGGTACATTACACATATACTCAGAAAAACGATCGCCATGATTCTATTATCAATGCACAAAATGTTAAAAAACCACCTTTACACTTACTTATTTCGTAGAATGTTCTACTAAAAGGACAAGGGCATAAACATTCAAGCAATGTAGCTTATCAATCTGCCCACAGGTGCCTTGATTTTCACAGGGATTCTCCACACACACATCAGCACAGTCAAACCAGACAAATTTTGGTCACACATTTTTTTTTATAATTGCAGAACTAAAATGTTTTCAAAATAGGAAAGGACTTATCACCATTTTCCAAAGTTCCAAAGAACAGGAAATGACAAAAACATTTTAACAATGAAGCATGGTGATTTGATTTCATTTCATCAAAGTTATAACTCGACCAATTATTATTAAACTTTGATCATTATTCCAAGACTAATGTGTTATCAATTCAGACCATTATTAATCACTATTTGACTTACTTATTTCACAGAAAGTTCAGTTGAACGGGAAAGGGCATAACCATTCAAGCGAAACAGGATCTATTTGAATGCAGATCCCTTGATTTTCACAACGGTTCTCTACACACGCAGCATCACAGTTATAACTAGACCAATTATTGCCAAACTGCGATCATTATTGCAAGACTTAGAGCCATTATTCATCATCATTTAACTTACTTATTTCACAGAAAGTTCCGTTGAACGGGAAAGGGCATAAACATTCAAGCGATACAGGATCAATCTGACTACAGATCCCTTGATTTTCACACGGGTTCTCTACACACGCAGCATCACAGTTGTACCCAGACCAGCCTCGATCACAGTTGCAAGCGTAGAAGTTGACATCATTAACGCAAGCTCCGTTGATACATGGATCACTGGCACATTCATCAATGTCTGAAAAAATAAAAAGTAAAATGATGATAAAATAAGTGAAATAACTAAAGGCCAATGTGTTGCTATCTTCCTCATTGTCTTACTAAATTGATTTGATATGATTTTAATTGAATTTAATTGATACAATCATCATACCTTGACACGTGATGCCATCTCCATCATACCCTGCCAGACAGTGGCAACCATGATCTCTATCCTGTATGCCACAGGCTGCGAACTTACTACAGACAAGGCTGGTTCTATCTACCTGATTGTTTAACTGAATTGAATTGATTTGATTTGATTTAAATTGAATTTAATTGATACAATCATCATACCTTGACACGTGATGCCATCTCCATCATACCCTGCCAGACAGTGGCAACCATGGTTACCATCCTATATCCTACAGGCTGTGACCTCATTACAAACCAAGGTGGTGCAATCTATCTCATTGTCTAACTGAATTAAATTGATTTGATTTGATATTAATTGAATAGAATTGATTCACGTTATGCCATCTCTATCATACCCTGCCAGACAGTGGCAGCCGTGGTTGCCATCCTGTATTCCGCAGAAGGCAAAATCACTACAGGGTGGCGCAGAAAAATTCACAATTCGTTTTGAATTGAATTGATTTGATTTGATTTTGATTAAAATAAATTGATTGAATCATCATACCTTGACACGTGATGCCATCTCCATCATACCCTGCTAGACAGTGGCAGCCGTGGTTTCCATCCTGTCTCCTACAGGTTGCTAACTAACTACAGGATAGGGCACTAAAATCAACAAGATTATCTAATTGAATTGAATTAATTTGATTTAATCAAATAGAATTAAATTGATTTAATCCCATACCTTGACACGTGATGCCATCTCCATCATACCCTGCTTGACAGTGGCAGCCGTGGTTGCCATCCAATATTCCGCAGAAAGCAAACTCGCTACAGGTCAAAGCAGTGGTGTCCACTTGATTGTTCCCACTGCAGGTGCGCTTAGAGAAGCATCCGGGTGTGTACACACTGTCACCAATCTGTGGGAGAAAAGGAAAATGTGCTTAGTATTATTAAAAACCTTTCACGAACAGCATTGAATCTTGCTTGAAATGGATAGAATGTTTTTTTTATATTTCTCTTCTATAATTTGGATTTTGTTAAAAGAATATTGAACATGCAAAGACAAAGTATGTAAGCTTTTCTAAATCATTCGTACAGTACTAAGGAATATGTCGGTGATATCTGCCAGATTGTTATAGATGCATGTGTACATACTGCCTCCAATCTGAAGGGAGAATTTGGAAGTGCTCTGGTTAGTAATGATAAGACTGGGCATAGTGAAAGCACAGGTGAATAGAATATTGTCAGGCATAATTTGGGTCCCCAAATTTTATGTTCTCTTCTTTTTTTATATTCAAATTTCAATGAAAGTGCATGATTGACCATGCTTAGAAGATCATATGCAGGCATTACATAATTTCAGCAGAAAAAATGCTCAATATCTTTTATTTATTTTCTTTAGAATAATACCCGAAATACTAATAATGATAACCATGTCAAATTCCGCTAATCAAATGGGGGAAGCATACAGTGTAAAGATGGGATGCCTACAACAATAGGAATTATTTCCTTTTGATGCCTCACCGAGTAATAGATGCCATCCACGTAGCATCCATATGACCCCATGTCCACACACTGAAAGCCATCAAACACCAGTCCAGGGGGGCATTGACACCCCTCCACACATGGCCTATCACACATAGAGGAAGCCCCTTGGATGACATCATAGCAGGTCATTTGGAGCAGGTTTTGGTTCAACAAGGTGGTGTTTTACCAACTTATTAGGAATAACAGCTCGAATGACTGGTACCACTTCTTGTGCTGAATAGTTGAAAATCTTTTGAGCGTTTGAACACTCAATAACGTACTCCAGTATTTTGAACTTTTGAACACTCAATAACGTACTCCAGTCTTTCTGTTAGTCATTCTTAACATTACTAACAACTTGGTGTTGTGAAACAATGTCCAGCTTAATGTATGAGTACTTATTTAAGGACGCGAGTCTAAACATCTCAACCACAATTGCCTAAATCCTAACCTCCCCAGAAGGATAGTATAGAAATATACAATGACTCTCGAGGTTCTGGTTAAAACTATTCGCACGAATGAGCATATCAGATAGTACCATACTCCCGAGGGCCAACCCGAGGGAGGGTGATACTATCTGATGCTCAGAGAGTGCAAATAGTTTTAGCCAGTACCGAGAATCAAGTCATTGTATATTACTCTTATATCCCTTCTTACAACAACAACATTAACAATAAAGTAGTCTATTGCAGCAGATTAAATAATCTTTCCTTGTCTTAACGATAATTTGATAATCTGATAAATTGTTTTTCTAGTCTCTGGCTCGTCTTCTCGTTGAGCACATCATGCGAACGAAGCCCGCCAGAAGTGCCCCGTGCCGTGTAGCTGGGAAGCAGTGTCTCTCTCGCGCACGGGCACGTCTGTTTTAGCCGACTACACATGCGCGCAAAAATAGTAACTTTTTTCCCTAGGGAAAAAAATTACTATTCGTCTGTTTTAGCCAACTACGCATGCGCGCAAAAATAGTAACTTTTTTCCCTAGGGAAAAAAATTACTATTCGTACTATTCAATGGCAAACGGCTTTATTAGCAAATCTATTCATTTTTCTTGCCTGTA
>BQKZ01002107.1:0-45472 GCA_036244855.1 Temnopleurus reevesii
AACTATTTATCGAACGTCACTTTGGACAATCAAACATGTTCCTAAAGTTCTTAAAGTATTTTATAAACTAACAACAACTTGTGTCGTGGTGTAGTGGTTCTGATTCTCGCCTTTCATGCAGAGGTCCCACCCATGGCGTTAATTTCTTTCAGCATTTATCCACATTATGCTGCACTCAACCCAGGTGATGTGAATGGAGGGTAGGAATATATTCCTTGAAATGCGTGTAAGCGCCTCACAAGCTGCTATTTCTAAAGCCAGGGTAATAATGCTGCATTAATTGTAGGGCGCTCATGGAGACCTTTATCAGAGGTGATTAGCGCTATATAAGAACTGCATGTTAGTATCGATAAGATGCAGCCGCGGTAATGACTCCAATGTCCTTCTTTTTACCAGTTAACAATGCAGGGATTGCTGGTCCGGCTATACTCGAAGCAACACATCTTGATGTGTTCAGACGGATGTTTGAAATCAACTTCTTCGGTACAGTCAGAATGACACAGGAAGTACTTCCGCTTATGAAAGCACAAAGGTCAGGGAGAATCATCAATATCAGCTCTATTTCTGGTTTTGCAGGTAATTATATAAAATAAAAGGTCTGACAATTTCCATCTTCACTTCTTTATTACTGCCCTGTATATTGCTGTTTGAACCAATGATTGTATGATTACATGCACCTTGCGTCTTGTGTTCTTTTTATGCGTGTGGAATTAAATTTATCATAAGTATTCATAGTCTTTTTATTTCCTACTTTCGAGGCTCATAGGCTATTAAAGAAGAAATAACAGCATAGTCTTTAATGATATTTAACAGTTACATATTTCAGTTCAGAGGGGAATTATGTTATTATACAATTCATCGTTTCTGTGTAATCCGTTTAATATTTCAAAACACATGGTCAAGAAAATTAAGTCCCCGTTCAGACATACGACGTTAAACCACTTTAACGGGGTCCAGAAACTGTTCAACGTTGAACGGGACAAGCGGTAACGAAAGTGGACTTCCAAACTGGTTTGCAAATCCACTTTGCGAGGTATTTTTCGTGTTCAGCCATAAAGCCTCGTAAGCGACCTTAAGCCCCCGTCACATAGGACCCCGGAAGCAACACGATTCACCCCGACTCTTTGTTCTGAGGCAGTTAACTGTAAATTAAAAATGAGACGTGTTGAATCGTGTTGATTCCGGGGTCCTATGTGCCCGGGGCTTTAATTTGTAAATTTCACTCTAAATATGTCAAGCATCTGGGTACTTATGCTCGCGGTATGTAGAGACATTATGGAATCAAAGAAATGTACACGTTTATACACGCGAGAATTTTGAACCCTTCTGTTTGTTCATGCATAGTCATAACAACGCACCCACTTTGCCTGAAGTAGACTTAAAGGGGATTTGAAATCAAGTTCACGAGTCTCTAATCTGGACGGGGACTCAACTGGCCTTCTGGACCGGCTTTCGAAACTATAGTTTAGTGAAAGCCACTTTAAAGGGGAACTTCACCCAGACATTGATGTAGTCTCAGTGGTTGAAGAAAAATACAATGATCAAACTATGAAAACTTGAGCAAAATCCAACAATCCATTCAAAAGTTATGAATTTTCAAAGTTTTGATTTACATCCCTCATGGGCTCTTCAAATTGGCAACGTATAGGCACAAGATGGCTGACAACATGGAGAACGCTCCATTCATTTTGTACACATAATTTCATATTTTCTTCTTTTTTCTAGAAAAGTAGACAATAAATCAACAAAATTCGTTCCGGAATGTATGCAGAATAAAAATGTCCATATCATACTTGAAGAGAAAAGTACAATTTTCCTTCTTTTCTGGAAAAAGAAGAAAATGTGAAATTCTGTGTACAAAGTTAATAGAGAGTTCTCCATGTTGGCAGCCATTTTGTGCCTGTACGTTGCCAATTTGAGGAGCCCATGAGGGGTGTAAATCAAAACTGAAAATTAATAACTTTTGAATGCATTGTCGGATTTTGCTCAAAATTTCACAGATTGACCATTGTAGTTTTCTTCATCCAATGAGTGCACGTCAATGTCTGGGTGAAGTTCCCCTTTAAAAATAGGTTTGACCGGAGTTTAATATACATTGCAATACATGTATTTACCTAAACAGGTTTCCCATTTTATGAGCTATATGGGTCATCGAAGTTTGCGTTGGAGGGCTTCACAGAAAGTTTGGCAATCATTGGCAGACGATTCAATATTTGGTAAGTTTATACTTTAATCTTGAATGAATATACTTTAATCTTGAATGAATACGTTAAGTATTCACGGCATAATGTAATAAAATAAAATGTTTGAGGAGTGCCAAATTGTTCGAAATGGTAGATTAATATTTCATAGATGTTAGATCCAACAGTTGAAGTGTTACTTCAAATAATTTTAACGTGTAGCTTAGCCATTTGCAAGACGGCGGTCACTTCTCCAACCCTTTGAAATATTAGATTCACAGTTACATAGTTGAAGCTTGTCGCCAACGCAAGTATTTTCCGACAATTGCCAAAGCAACAGTCTGCGAGAGTGATTTTATCCAATCAAAACCAAGGATTTAATTGGATTTAATTGCATTACCGTAGTCAGTGCTGACAAATTGTCGCTGGCGACAAGCTTCATGAAACGCCCTCCTGTCTTACTTTATATTCATTAAAATGATTCCATTTAATCGTGAATTAATTATTTTCATTTTCATGAATGCTTCTTATACCCAACCTTTCATCCAGGGTGACTTCAGTTCAACCAGGTCCGGTTGCAACCAAAGTCGAAACAAACCCTGATATAACCGATGAGATCATGACGCAGTTAACAGATACCCGAGTGGACGAAGAAACCCGGATGCTATTCAAGCAGCGTATTGACGCAAGGAAGACGATGTTGAAGTCTGAGGGCGGCGCGCAACCTGTTGGAGAGGTGGCTGAGCTCATTGACCGAATCGTCAATGAGGAGAAACCATTGTTACGTTATCAGACGAGCGAGGAGACTAGAGAGATGGCTCGTGTTCGTTCACAGGATCCAACAGGAGATGAATGGGTCGAGAATCATCAATTAAAGTAAATGCATCTACATGAGCGAAGGTTGGGAGTTTGATCGAGAGCGTATGCATCAATTAAACTGACCATATCTATGAGAATAATGGATACGCCTTTATATATCACAATATAGGATTTTCCGGCCAAAATCACGTGTGTAGCATGATTTTTAACTGTCTTTTCTTTCAAATTCGCCGAGAATCCGTCAACCCGTGGATACACCGTTTCATATTCAATTCATAGATATTTTGCTCTTTTTTTTTGAAAAGCTGTCATTCGATTTAGCACATAAAATTGTCATCTTACGTGGATTAAGTGCAGCACAATGTGGATAAATTTCTTGCTGAAGGAAATTAACGTCCTAGTTGGGGTTCGAACCGCGACTCTCTGGTTGAAAGGCGAGAGTCATAACCACTATACTACGCTGCTTCTACATACAGAACAATCAGAACAAAATGTTGGCTGTACATGTCAATGACGTTCAAATTAATAAATTCCATACCTAAATTCCATACACCACTGGAAAGTGTATGATGATGAGACGTGCAGCTACTGGACTTCGGAATTTATATTTTAAGCCATTCGGCATTGCTTCAGCAGCCTGTCTGCATGTTCATGAAACATTCTGCTGACTTTCCGGGTGTTTCTGCAGGTTAACCCAACATCTCGATATACCGCATCTTTCTCCAACTCTTTCCTCACTTTTCCCTCTTCATTATCTTTCATTTCTACAATTGTTGTCAAACATGTTTTGTATTATTTCATTCTCCTATCATCGTTTGTCTCTGCTGGTTTTCCTTTCTTCATCTCCTTTAATATTTCTTCAAAATTGTTATTAATATATGATTTATGTAGAGTAGCCCACACCCTACAAGCAGAGCTTTTTAGTGGGTCTCTCCGTTTTCGCAAAATATAATTTTCTTCTATTCTCGTTTACCTTTATGACTAAGATATTACATGTAAGTATGATTTTATAGTCTAATGTGGTTTGAATTTTGAAAATACAAATACCCTTTTATGAATCTTTCTCAAATACGAACGAGGTCGATAAATTAACGCTATATTCAAGCTAAAAAAAAAATTAAAAAGGGACATTTTGTTCGACATGATATCTGTCTGAGTCAAGGATCCCATCAGAAGATATCACTGAAACATTTTAAAACTGCATGACTTTTCAAAGAATTATCACATTTTGATAAAAAATTTCACATTATGTTCATTTAATCGATTCTTATTCATACATGCTGACAGCTAGATAATGACAGGAGTAGGACCCAAGTTCGCAGTGTCCATTCACAAACTCACTTTCATATTTTTGATAGCGCTATTATTTTTGCATTAGGCGCTTTCAGCACTTATGGTTTGTATTATTCAACTTGTATGCACTTCAAGTTGTTAAAGTTGAAAAAAAATAGAATGTTTCTTTGCATTAATGGATTTCAATAAATCTTTTGATATTCTATTTACCGAAAATGCGTAAATTCCTTATCTTGTTCCCGTATAAGTGTATAGAGTATCCTTCTAAAATGAATAAAAACGATATAGCTTTTTTTTCATTTCATTTCATATTTATTTCACTCTTTCAATAAAAGAGCAAACATGAGAACACAATAAAATACAAGAAACACAAGAATGTTTACCTAAAACAAAGTAAAAGTAAAATTATATGGAAGTCAACAGAAAAAGAGAATGCTATGTACAAAAATGCCCCATATGTAAGCAGGTAAGTATCAATTTAGTACAATTGTAAGTCATACTCATAGTATAAAAAGTTGACCTATTAAACACACACAAAACACACACGCACACACATAAACAAACGCCTGCACACACTTACAAATGATTCTATGCATGCAATATATGCTAAGCTAATGCAGATTATGAAAAAAAATATAATGTGGAAAAATGTATACACATTGTTGGGCAAAATTTTTAAGATTTTAGTCTTCTTTAAAGGTATGAATAGAGTAGCTTGATTTGACATCGCCGTGGAGAGAATTCCAAAGTTTGGGGCCTGTGAAAATGATATATATATATATATTTTTTTTTTTGGGGGGGGGGGGAATAGTTTTGTGACAAGAACGATGATAATTTATTGTGAGTTACGTATTTAATATGAAAATATAATCATGAGAGACACATAGGTCAAAGAAATTTAGAGAAGTGTTCCCATTACACTGTAAAAATTGTGCTGATACACACAAGCAAACACACGCACACACACACATACAAACACACAAGATATTTAAGAACAGTCTTTCTTCTCCGTTCCCTCAAAAATTCAAATTAAATTTATATTGAGAAATAAATCAAAAGAAAATATAAGGCGTAACTATTCAGTATTGAATGGTAAACGCCTTGAAATCCAAATTTAATCAGTTCACAAACACACACACACACACACACACACACACACACAAACACACTCAGTGAAGCACAGGTAGCAGATAAAAACACGCACTCTTGCACCTACTCACACACAATATCTGTAGACACACATAACCTAGCACACTCTATTTAAAACGTACATGACAGTTATCAATTCAGCAACTTTGAGCTTTTGGTAGAAAGTTAAAAGAAGAGTCTACCCAGAAATTATAATTTTTTAACAGAATCAGAATAAATTAGAGAGCAGAACAAAAAAAGTTTGAGGAAAATCGGACAATTAATAACAAAGTTATGAATTTTTAAAGATGAGAAAAAACAGGCAAATCAGTGTAAATTTCCAGGCATGTTGCCAATCTGATGACGTCACGGGTGCACAACTAATCATTCATCCTATTTATATTTATAGTCTAAAATTCATCATTTTTACAGAAAGACACAAAATTTGTATCAATGTAAACATGCAAATAGGGGAGCTACATATATATCATGAAGATATACTACAGTTAAACTTGTGAGGAAATGTTATTTGTAGGAAAAAAGAAGCATTTTTTTAACATTGATATCAATAGCATGAATAGTTAGTTGTGCACCTATGACATCATCAGTTGCCAATTTGTCTAAATTTTCAAACATTAATAACTTTCTTATTAGTGGTCCGATTTCACTTAAACTTTTTTTGTTCTGCTCACCAAATTTTTCTGCTTCTGTTGAAAAATTCTTATTTTTGGGTAGACTCTCCTTTTAATACAATTATGAAATTAATGAATAGATCAGATATCATAAACCAACTAAAAGGACATTATTTTACTATGTGCACAACTTTCTTGTAACATCTGTAATTTGCATGGATCGCAAGATCAAAGATATGAGTAAAATCGGGGGAAAAATAAGATTATACTATAATGATCACCCGGGCTCTGGTTTATAAAGATGTACGTAGATGTACGTATGACGCACAATGTACGACTGGTATCGCTTAGCTGCACTCAATGATATATCATGTCGCTGAAGGCCTCGGTCACATAAAGGCCCGGAAGCAACACGATTCAACACGACTCTTTATTAATTCACAATTAACTGCCTCCGATCAAAGAGACGTGCTGAATCGTGCTGCTTCCGGGGCCCTGTGTGACCGTGGCTTAATTTGAGAGTGTCACCATTTGTGAGCAGAGTCGTGGGTACCACTACACACATCTTTATAAAGCACTACCCTGGTGCTTGTTTCATAAAGCTGTTCGTAGAGGTCACAAGAGTCTACGCACGACTGGTGATCCTGTCTCAGGCTGGTGCTCATCCAGCGATCGTTCAGTGCAGGAAACTGTCACCAGGGCCCCGTAAAATAATGGTTTGGAATTAATCGCTAATTTGATTTTGCAATCAATTGCAAACTTTAGTACATGATTTGCCATAGATTTGCGATTGATATCAATTGCGATCAAATTAACGGTTAATCGCAAACCTTTAGGTTACGGGGCCTATAGTAGTATGTAGAGCCGTGAGTACCTAAACGAACAGCTTCATTAAGCAACCACTACTAGATAGTTTTTTTTCGATTTTACTTGGATACTTGTTGTTTGTGCAGTGGAAACTCACTATAAAGAATATCTGGTCCCATCTCATCGAATCATACTGTATTTAGGCATGCTTCTGTGTAAAGATTTAGTGACCATTAATAGCAAAGTTGTCAGCATTTTTACGATTTATTCAAGGGTTGTGGGGGCAGTGAATGCTGGAACACATGTAAAATGACAACACTTGCAACTTTGTATTAATATAAACAATATATTCAATTTCATTTTATTCGTTGTTCCATTATAACACTTGTCATATCTTGCATGCGTTAAAAACACATTCAAAGGCTTTTCTAATACATGTTTTCATGAACGATTAAATTCTTTACACAACTACTTTAAGTTATTTACGCATCTTATTTTAAGGTGTATTATATACCTATATTACATGAATCTGAATGTGTTCTATTGCATGGTATTCGCGTCCAATAAGATAGGAATTTTGTGCAAATCGGCATAAGAGTTTATCTTTCGTTTTGTGAATCGTACTAAAATGTAATCATATACTATATACAAAAATATTTCTAGTGACGTTATATACACATTATAGGCAGCCAGAATTCGTTATCTAAAGTGTTACAAGTTACATCATGGAATGTCTTACAAAAAATGAGTATTAACTAGTCGACTTGTAAATACAATGATTGCATAATTGTGTTATCTGTACGCAGTGAGAGTTTATGTATAATCTAGCCAGGTATCAAGCTTTAAAAAAAAATCTGAAAATTAATGGGTAGTTCAGGGATACATGTATTAATATTAAGGGAAGTCGAAAAAAATATTCTTTCAAGAGATTAAGGTAAGATGGAGAACTACTATTCTCGAACAATAATTTAACTTGGAAACGAATAAGAAAATGGGTAAGGCACTACATACCTCTGTGTGATTAGTTGTCAATGATATTATTACTGTTTAAAGGGGAACTTCACCCAGACATTGATTCACTCTCAGTGGATGAAGAAAAATACAATGATCAAACTGTCAAAATTTGAGCAAAATCCAACAATCCATTCAAATGTTATGAATTTTCAAAGTTTTCGGATTGTTGGATTTTGCTCAAATTTTCACAAATTGACCATTGTATTTTCCTTCATCCACTGAGCGCATATCAATGTCTGGGCGAAGTTCCCCTTTAATGATTTATCATAAGGGTATCAAAGTTACAATGTTTATTGATTTTTAGCTATTTTTGGCTGCTTCCGAATCATTTATTTTCCTAATTACTAACTACAATTTAATTTTGTGAACATTGTGAGCATTTGAGCATTAGACAGACACTAGCACCCTAATGGGGTGTTGCTCAAAAGTTGCAATTGATCGCAAGTTGCAGTTGATCGGAATACGCCAATCAAAATCATTGTTTCATGCGCGTCTTGTTAAATGCGCACACCGCGCCCGAATGAAAATGCGCGTTACAATATCCAAAGTTGCAGTTGATTTGCAATTGATTCTGAGCAACACCGCCTAATAATAACAATAAATAGCTATGCTAGCATTAATTTTGAAAGTGCATTATCTCTGCAATATTCTCATTTTAAAAAATCTAATTAATATTTTAAGTAGTCTATAAACTTAACTGAGGTAGACCATATTTCCGTTACGGTTATCGTTAATTTGCTTTGAACACGATATAATCTATTTTCGAAAAGTTAAGTCGAACGCAATTTCAATGGTTCTTTGTAATGCTATTGAAATCGGAACCGACTTGCCATTGTTGTGTCCGCACAGTTAAATACACGGTGTACGGGTCTATCGTCTCCGTTCGACTTAACTTTTCGAAAATAGTATATATCGTGTTTTGAAAGAAAATCGGTATTTAACAGGTCTATGCACACAATTTGAAAGTTTGTGATCAATATTAAAAACCATGAAAATCAAAATGAATACCATATCATTCATGTTAGTTGTTAACTTTAGGTTAACATACAGTTGGTAAAAACAAATTCCGCAGAACAATGAAAAGTCCTATATGATTTGATCGTTTAGAAATCCAAAAAGTAAAACCAAAGGAATTAAAGGATTAGATAAGAAAAATCTAGAGAGAATAAAAACATGGTTGGTTTTATGTAATATGAGACAGATGATTGCGCAATATTACCTTTTATTTGTAATTCATTATTTTTGTTGTAGATGTTTTACATATTTCTGCCTAAATTTACATTATGTTGCTAGTTTGATAATTCCATAATACGTTATTTTATTTTAGGCAAAACAAAGCACATCGGGATTTTGCATAATAAAAACAAAATGATGAAAGCTGCAAAGGAAATGTTGGAATCGTAGATTGTTAACCAAAATGAAAACAATGTAAACCACTATCAAAATTTCTCAGGAGGTCTTGCTTTATGGTCACCATTACGCCTCCAATCAGAAAGGACATCTTGATCGCTATGCGCCCTCACCGGTGAACGACGCGCTTCCCTTCTGCTCCGTTCTTCCCTGCAGTCAAGGAGAGCTGTTTCCGACCCCGATCTTGTCTCGAATCGGAGAATCTTCTCTGCTTGCTTGGAATGTGGTTTAGTGTGCCTCTTGTCGAACTTCTCGAAATCTATAGGTCGGACATACCTACCCTGATGGAACGTCTGCTGGTATTCTGGATGATCCCGTATGGGTTCGTCACTCCGCGACAGACATTCTTCACTGAAAGGCCGACTTACACCACCGAATGTATCGTGCTTCCGAAGCCGATGCCGAGGTGAAGAGCTTGCGGATCTCCCCGTTCCTCGATTCCCAGGCACTTGCAAAAAATCCCTCCTAGCTTCGGCTGAATCGTGATAGCCCCTATCTCCTCGATCCATGCTAAGGCTTTCCATACTGCGACGAGGTCTGGTTGGTGATTTAGATGCTCTGTAATGGACGTTGCTCGACCCACGACCTGGTGATACCCCTCTACCTGGTGAGTCTCCTCTGTTCGGACTGACCTCGTGAAAACGTTGATGTCTTCTACTTCTCGGGCTACGCGAACGTTCTTCCGATCGGGCAGGACGAGCGAAGTCTTCAGGCGGAGGTCTCCTCCCTGGAGAAACTGGCAAAGGTTCCTTCGGTCTTGCCGTCAACCTGTCGTCCCTATCTGGTGTACGTTGTTCGTCTGGTGTTTCATACCCTCCGACGAGTATGGTTGGTGGCTCGATGGTTTGTCTGTCGCGTAGATCGCGGAGATCTAATGAATGTCTGTTAGGAATGCTTTCTCGTCTCGTTCGGAACTTCTCCTCATCGTTATCGCAGATGTCGGCACTGAAGGCAGTTACAGCACATTCCTGGAATGAAGCAGCCCCCGCTCGACGGATCTGAGGTGACCTTTTCACCAAACGGAAAGCACTTCTTCTATTCTTGACGTCTTCTAACCTGGGAGGCAGATCAAGGGAGGGCGCTTTCTCTGGTCGATCGTAATGTTTGAAAGGAGTTGCTGCATGGGACTTCGGGTCACCTGTCGGGGAGGGTTCCCTTGATGGCTCACGCGAAGGCTCGCGAGAGGCTTCCCTCGATGCTTCCCTCGATGCTTCTCGAGAAGGCTCCCGAGAAGACTTTGACTCAGGTGAACCTTCAGTGCTATAATTCTTCTTCCTATCCATACGTAAATATTCCTCTTCGATACTGTCTTGTGATATGAGTGATTTTGTTCTACCGGAACCAGGTAAGAGAGTAGTGAGCCGTTCTTTAGCGGAACTTTCACCTCCACCTCGAGATTCGAAGCTAATGCTCCTAGGCTCATTACTCCCTTGAGTACTTACTGCTTTAAGAGGGTATTCTAACATAGAGTCACTGTGTTGTTTGTTATGTAATTGTAATCTATGGCTTCTATATGGACGAGATCTTCTAGAGTTAGTATCAAATAGAACATCATGTTTTATAAACTCTTTAAACAAGGCATCTGTTTTCTCGTCTATACTATAATCTCGACCCTTTGGGTAACAACTAAGTCCGTCCTCTCTTGATCTAGCAAGAGGGCTCGTGCGACGAATTTTTCTCTCTCGCAACGCCCCTCTTCTTTCGTTTAATGTCTGATCGCTATCTTTCCCAGTTGTAACAGTGGATTCCGTTCCCGACGTTTCAGTCTCTTCCTCGGGAAAGCTAAAGCTGCCGAATATCGCTTCCTCCCTTCCGGCAACAAACTCTCGTCGCTTCGTTGACGCCGTGCGGCGATCACCTCTATTACGCGTCATCGGTTTGCCGTCTTCGCTCACTCGTCCTACGACCGCGGTCACCATAGGTTTGTCTACGGTGGGACTACTACTATCGCTTGACATGGTGAATGTCTGTGCGCTTTCGAAGCTCGTGCTTTCGTGATCGCTGGCGGCGAACATTTGACGACGCTTCCATTCAGTCTCTGTCTTGTGTTCTATGGACGCGTATCCACTATCACCGTGCATTCTCCGTAGGTTCCTTGGGGCTTCTTTCCCAGAACCACCACTGTCGCGATTCCCTTCAGATATATCGGACTCCTCCGCACTGATACTGCTCACTGCTTGCTCAAAGCTATCATCAATGCCACTCTTTCCGTCGCTCTTCTCCTGTCCGCTACTCTCCTCCTCTAGAGTAGGACTCCTCAAGAGAGGGGGTAGCATATGCTCCTCACCGTTCGTTGTAAGCACCGCTGTCGCGTCATACTCCGACGAACCTGATTCTTCTGAAGAATGCTGCATCTCAAGCGTCGATCTCAGTTGCCAAAGGTCGCGATATTCACTCGCTCGAGCCGTCTGAGTCTTCACTTCTTCTCTCGGACTAATGAGGGGATCCTTTCGCTCATGCCGTCGATCGATGTCGTCGACAGGAGCGTGCGGATGTCTATCGGTGTCCGGTACTTCCTTCCGTCTCGTACGAGACGGTGAACGATCACCCTTAATAGGCACTTTATCATCCGCACTCCTGTCACGCTCCCTCTTAACCCCGCTATCTCGAATCGGGCTTCGCTGCCGGTCATCAATGTGTCGTACCTGGCTCACATCGCCATTGCTGTTCTTAAAATCGGCTGTTTTGAGCTCTCGCTTAGCTGCGGGGTCGTTGACGGGATGGTTGTGGACCTGAACGTGAACGGTAAGAGAGTCCCCAGTCTTGCCCGCATCGCTCTTAACCACCTCGCCTGGATTGAGAAGTGTCCTCGGTGACTTTCCTCTATATCGACCAATGCGCTCAAACTCTTCAGCGGGTAGTGGATGCAGAGGACTCGCTTCTCCATGACGGCGAATTACCACCGAGGCGTTTTCCGTTACGTCACCGTTATGGTCGCAGTATCTGGAAGAGGAAAAATACGTCCATGAATATTTCATTCGATAAAGAATATACTTTTGGAGAGAAACATCAAGTGTGCCTAAGTTTTCACCGAGATATTATTTCAAACTAAATATTTCATAGCACATCATGAAAACTATCATCAACCTGAAGTTGGTTTCGTTTTTAAACGAACACTAATAGAGACATATAAGCTAGGAATCATCGCTTCCCTGACCATTATCATTTGAAAATCAAATTTCGTGCACATGGATGCCGAGTCCATACTGAACAATTAACTCTTTTGCTACGGCCCGCCGCTCACATCGGCGCGATAAAATACTACAGATTGAACGGCAAGTCGCTGTCGGTGGCTTGCTGACATCCCTGTAAACATACAAGGATATAGGGGAATCCCCCACTGAAGCTTGCATCTAATATACCGTACGCTAATCTGCATGGCCTCTGACCTTGTTTTCATTCGATGTGAGCGGTTCTTCGTCTGAACACAAAGTAAAAACTTACAATACTTTCCCTATATATTCCATATTTTCCTCTAATTTCCTGCACTTTATTCCGTACAGATATAGAGAATTTGGAAACTGAAAATTTGTAGCGAAAGAGTTAATACTCTCAGAAGAATAAGCAACCAACCGCCACAGAATTAATAACTAAAACATGCCCGACACTTGTAACGATCAGGTAAAAAGAACATATTGTTTATAGAAGTTAATCGGAGGTTTGAATATGGGTGAATTGTAACCTAACATTGTATAATTTTAATTGACATCTTAAGAGTTAGATTATTCTATGGATCATAATCAATGCAGTTTGGAAATTCAAGCTTGCTTTTTAACTCATATATCTAACACGATATAAAGTGTTTCCGTAAAATATAAAGTGGGTTATCAGGTTATGGAACAATAGATCCATATGACGTGTATTGAACTGTGCGGACAGAACAATTACAAGCCGGTTCCAATTTGAATATCATTACAAAGGAGCGTTGAATTGGCGTTCAACTTAATTTTAAGGACATACATTATAACGTGTTATCTGTACACCAAAATGTGTATTAAACTGTGGGGACAGAACAATTACAAGCCGGTTCCAATTTGAATAGCATTACAAAGGAGCTTTGAATTGGCATTCAATTTAATTTTAATGGATTATTCACCTGTTTTCCCTCTCAGAGAGCGAGAAGGAGACCTCTCGGCTCCTGCTGGTATGGTTGGAGCATGGTGTACGAGGTGTGTCGTTACCTTCAAGGTTCTCACTGTCACATTCTGTGATCTCACCAAGGGTACAGGTCGGGGGTATGTAGGTGGGCTCACTGCTCCAACGTTTGTCGCCTGGAGAAAAAGAAAAAACGGGCATAGACATTATCACTGCTGTTTTGGCAATGTGTGGGTTAAAAGAAGAGTCTACCTGAAAATAATATTTCTTTAACAGGAGCAGAAAAATCAGAAAAAAAAATTAAAAAAAAGTTTGAGAAAAAAATCGAACAACTAATATTAAAATTAGGAATGTTTCAATATCTAGGCAAACTGGCAATTGATGATGTCATAGGTGAACAACAACAACTTTTTTCTGGTTCTATTAGTAAATTATTATTTGGGGGTAGACTCTTCTTGTAAGAACCCAAAGACACGAAGTGACATTAGTCAAATGGCGCTTTGCAGAAAACATCACGTCCATTGACACATGCTCTCTCTCCAAAGTGTTATCAATAGGATAACCTAATCTTGGAATTGTTGCTATGTCGGACTTATTTTATCTCATTCAACATCATCCTTTTGGCTACCGTCACTCCAGAAAAAGCAACAATGGAATGAAATAGGAACCGCGAAAACAGTTGTCAGATGGTAATTTTAACACTAATTCCCGACAGATACATGTAGTATGGCGCATAGGGTTCCTCTGGTCGGCAATCCCTATGGAAAGCGTTGGAGTTCCTCAATCATGCCAATGTATTGTTCAATTGTTCAAAAGATAAATACGTAGAAACATGTAGGTGGTAAAGAATATATAAATATACGCGGTCAAACATTCTCCCAATCGTACGATATTTCCCCCTAAACATTTCTACCTATATCAGAAAGGACCTATCGATGATAGCACTGCAAGTAGAAATCTTTTGGGGGGAAATATCGTACGATCGGGAGAATGTTAGACCGCGTATATTGATATATTCTTTACCACCTACATGTTTCTACGTATTTCTCTTTTGAACAATACATTGGCATGATTGAGGAACTCCAACGCTTGCCATCAGGATTGCCGACCCAAATTGAATTACATGAATTCGGCTCAATTTGAAAGACGTACTTTTTTTGGAGAGAGCCATCTACGACGAATATTGCTGGATTGAATCCGATCGATTGCCACCCACAGAACTCGGAATATACGTCTATTCCGATTTCTGTGTTGCCACCTTGTTACGAATGTGAATCCATGAATGTGCACTTTTCTGACTGCACTGCCGTTAAATCCCAAACGACAAGAAAATGGCAAGAATATAATTCATAATTCACTTCAGGTGCAAGAATGATTAGCAATAATGAAGGGGTGGTGCCGAGAGCCATTTCATTTCACGTTTGAACTACCCAAAGTGATTTCCAATCTACATAGTATTTGAATTGAATTAAATTGAATTGAATTTATTGGTTTCTATATCACATGACATATCATTCATATGAAAATATCATCCTGATCATCAGACAAACTAATAATACATGTCATAATAATAATAATATCATACATGGGTATAAAACACAAATTAAACTAAATGAGATATAGAAGGGCTACGGCGTAAGCATTAGAGCTTGATATGCTTTCATGATTTAAAAAATAAATGTTCTAGGGTTATTTTCTTACCTTCATCTTCAACCAGCTTTTCCGACGATTCACCATCTCCGTTAGCTGCTCCATCATCACGGAGTAACCTAAGAGAGGGAAGGAGAGAGAGGAGGGGGGGGGNCATATACAATTGTTTCATTATTGTTACCAAATCATTTATATTTTCTTTACTTTGTATAATTTGTTTCATATACCACAATGTGTATGAAAAAATGTAATCAGAACAAAATGTTGGCTGTACATGTCAATGACGTTCAAATGAATAAATTCCAATTGGCCAATCACTGGGGAGATAGCGCGTAAATACCGTGCCGTGATGGCGTGCTGTGTTTGGTGTGCTGGGGCCTTTACTTTAGAAAAATTAAAAAAGATCAATTCCACTGTGAGGTTCGTAGTTTTTATTATAACTGACACATGACAATAGGATGCTAGAATGTGTCGCTTATTCATTCTGTTGAACATCTGTAATTTAATTGTAATCGTAACAAATCATGTTAATTTATGCACGATAACCACTTTGGTTATTTTGTATAACAAATTTACAAATGGATCTGGCACATTATTATGATCCCCAAGATGAAAGATTTTGTTTTACGTAAAAATATTTACACCGATCGCTATGCATGAAAAGTACGCAAATAAATGATTTATGTTTATAAAAGGGTGTTTGCTTCTATTAACAATCATGCCCTAGCGCTTCCACTTCCATAATCTCTAGCCAACTGCCAAACATAGCTCAGAGCATGTCTTGTGGCATGTGTGATTTTGACTATACATATCGATGTCAAAAAGATAAATGTTTATTCTGTATTCTCTGTTACGATCCTCTCCCTTTCCTCCTTCTCATTCACTTTCTCTACCCCTCCATTCCTTGTTATCTCTATAGCAACAATTCGTTCCTTTTGATAACGGAAGTAGCATCCATGTCCGCGAGCGGAGGGTGATGCACTTCGGTATCTCTTAAGGCCGACGACTCACACCTTTGCGTTTTTAGCCTGCGTCGGCCCAGCGTTTTTGGAAATGAAAAAGGCTCCCTTGACGCAGACGTAGGTTATACGGTGGCCTGACGCTCGTCGTCATGGTCGTATGCCCGTCGAGCGCAAGCCGAACGCAATGAGCTTTATTTGGCCGAACGCCAGTCCATCGTCTGTGTATGCTGTGTGTCCAAGGAGCCTTTCTAATTTATTAAAAAAACGGTAGGCCGACGCAGGCTAAAAACGCAAAGGTGTGAGTCGGCCCTTAGAATGCGAGTGGTTTCTCCTTTACATCATTATAATAATGGAACCTTTAGGGGGTGCAAAGAACAAAATACTCTTTCACGCGTACTACCACCGTGCGGAAGACGGCCCGACAAAACCGAGTCAGGGTGTGATTAGTTCTCGGGGTTTGTGTGTCAAGATGTAAGAAAACAAACATGCATCACGATAATCAAGATAATTAGAATGGGATGAGACGATAGAGGAAGTTGACATACGCCCTCTCAGGGGAAGATGCGGTACGTGGAAGGGAGGAGAGTTCGTGGAATCGCTCAGTTACCGCGGGGAGGACATCAGTAATAGTATCAAAATGACTATCAAATAAACGAGGGGAGTTGTAAAGCGCTCAGGAAATGAGTATGTATTTTGTTGTCAAATATTCATTTTATTTAGCATATAATTGTTTCATTATTGTAATCAATCACTCATATTTTCTTTATTTTGTATATTTTGTTTAACATAACACAATGTATATGAAAAAATGTAATAAGAACAAAATAGTGGCTGTATATGTCGATGACGTTCAAATGAAGAAATTCCAATCAATAAGACATCAAATAAAAAATATCAGAATTGAAAACCACAGTTTACTTCAACATTTTTCTTCTCGTGAATGAGTTTATACACCCTGGTAATTTTATGTTCAACTGTATCTAGTATCATTGTAAATTAGTTTTCTCTGTTCCTTTAATTGCTGCTGCTGTTGTAAATTGTTATGTTTTCGATTTAATATGTGTTTATTCATATATTTTTTTCGCTGTAGTATATATAAATATATATATATATATTGTATATTGTATATTCATAGTTTTTTGTAGAGACCCTGATTTTAATTAAGGTCTCGAGCTTTCATGAGATAATCCAGTCAAGAATGTTGTTGTTGCATATATTGCTTTACATTGTTTATAAATCTTAACAGGATTAACTCAGGCAACCATACAAAACTATATTAATATATCATATATTGTTTATATAGTATATGATATAAAAATAAATTGTTAACGCAAGGACAAGGACCAACACGCAATTGTATTACGCATGACAATTACATCTAAATTCTAAGCAGAATCGTGTCCATACACCAGCAAATATTTAGCGTCTTTACATACGAAAACAAATTACCCAGAACCTTCTCATACTGATTCTCTTTTAAAATTTGATTTTTTTTCCTTTTTTTGTACTTTTCCAACCAATAATTGATAACATCATAATATAATCCGTCCTCTATACAAACAAAGATAGCCTATGTCAAATGAAAGTGAAAATTTCCATGACATTTCTCCTAAATAATTAACTACAAAAATCATAACGTTATAATAATCCGTCCTCTATACACACAAAATGATGCGAAAATGAAAGTGATAAATTTCCATGAAATTCTATATGTTCGACAACGACGTTACAATTTCATGCGAACTGTGTCGATGCGATCATAATGTATGAGCGTATGGAAAGGGCGGGCGAACAAACTGTCATAAATTCGTAACACGTTTCTATGTCAATTGCCCATTGAAGAGGAAATCTGACAACAAATCACTTATGAATAATTTGTGCTTAGAAAGCACTCTCTCCAGAGAAGCGAGTATTATCAATGAAGCAAAATATATATCACGGTTTCATTTCTCCGTCGTCATCATCCGTCAGCTTTTGAAGAAAAAAGTTCAAAAGGCAAAGACTGGGTTACACATTTGCGAAATCAATAGGCGACCTAATTTATAATGCTCGGGACGAATGTAACTTCACACGCGCTCCCTGAGGCAGTGAGTGTTGAGCGCAGAAATATACAGGGAAAATCTTTATTTTGGAAGACGGACAAGCTAGGGTCAGTCAGGTGTATCCCATACGTACGATTGCGCATTCTAAATATCATACTCGCTTTGAATATATTGGTTGAATGCGTCGTTATATTTAATAGATGTTGATAATATCTTTATTCTATTACATCTAATCGATTATTCTATTTGTAACAATTTTATTAAAACAATCGACGTCAAAAGAGCACATCCAAATGAAACATATATGTAATATCAAAAGGATAAATATATAGAAGCAAGACGAAACCGTCTGTGGGGAAACATACGGTGTAATTATTATACTAGAGTGTCTAGCTACCCATGGCTTTTTTAAGCATTACCGGTAATTCGTATCATTATTTTCGTTTTATTTTTTTTTAGGGGGTGGGTGGGGGTTGGCAGTGATGGAGCGGACTTTCGTCGTATTTATTAAGAGACACTAAACTCTTTATTATGGGACAAACATTCACATTTGAATGATAATATTGT
Organism: Temnopleurus reevesii; assembly: GCA_036244855.1. Classification (NCBI taxonomy): domain Eukaryota; kingdom Metazoa; phylum Echinodermata; class Echinoidea; order Temnopleuroida; family Temnopleuridae; genus Temnopleurus; species Temnopleurus reevesii. The sequence continues at coordinate 18,600 of BQKZ01002107.1, forward strand.
GTGCTGTTATGTGCTAATCGTAGGGTTTGGAGCATTGAGGAAACGGATATCAATAGGTGAGTGTGGTGTTCTAGGCATGAAGATGATTCTGTACTCTCGGGGGCTCAATGCCATTCCGGACGACAAGGACATTATTTACTGTTGTTAACTCATTGTATCATCTCTGAGACAGAAAAAGATCGGCGAACATCATTAAAGAATTCATGATAATGCGAAGTGCTTCATTAAAGTCGCTTACATCATGCCCCCCTCGTATCAAACCCAAGGATTATCTTCCTAGAGGTGTATGAGCTTACGTCACGATCAGCCTAGAATTTCTCACTTTTTCTTGCAAGGGAATCATTAAACGGAAACATTAGCCTTCCTCCTCGAGTACAATGGTATCATCCTCTCACATGACCAACATCTTTCCAGGCTATGTTCTTATCTACTTCATCTTCTCCTTCATTCCCTTGCAGCAGGGGTAAATAGTGAAAATATACACACACGCAGACGACAGTAGTTTCAGGCAACATCTGTTATATCATATTGTAAAATATAAACAATCACACAGCGCAGAAGGTACAAAGACCTGGGCCAAAGTAAACAACCTCCATTCAAGCATTTAGAAAAGCTATAGCTGGTCACAAAAGAAATGTCCATCTTTCTTATTCTGGGACTTTCTTTTGTATTCATGAAGCTATTGTAAATGCTTGAATGAAGTTTTCGTCCCAGTCCCTTGTCGCTTCTTCTCACACTGACTTGATCTCCAATCTAACCATAACAGTGTCACTAATCCACACGTCATGTCAATATCATTCCTGAATATCATATACACCTCCGTCATGTGTGTGTCATAATTTAATCTTATTTCATTTAAATTTTTATTTTCAACCTTTTGTGTGTTACCCTCAGATGAACATTTTCTTACACCCTTCTAGATATTCCAATCTTTTATATTCTTCTTCTCCTAATTATCCTTTTCCTCTTCTTCCACTAATATAACTTCTACTACTCAATCCTCCTTTTTTCCTTCTCATTCTTCTTCTTATACCCCTTCTTCTTTTTCTTTTTTTCTTCTTCATTTTTTCCTCTTCTTCTTCTTCTTCTTCTTCTTCTTCTTATTTTCCTTCTTCTTCTCCTTCTTTTTCTTCTTCTTTTTCTACTTCTCCTCCTCCTTCTTTTTCTTCTTCTTCTTCTTCTTTTTCTTCTTCTCCTTTTTCTTCTTTTTCTTCTCCTCTTCTTCTTCTTTTCTTATTCATCTTCTTATTCTTCTTTTCCTCCTTGATCTATTTCCTTTCCATTCGGGGTTTTCCCCGTTTCGCCTTTGTACGGATCCCCCCGAGGCGATACTCGGTAAAGTCGAACATGCCCGAAGCTTGGACAACGCCATGCATCAGTCTTCACGATACATGCCGAGAATCCCCGAAGGACTTCGCATTTCCGTGTTGTATTGGCGAGCAAGCATGTGAAGATTTATTATGTATCATGAATTCCCAATGGGCAAATCACTTGATTCATTGGTGGATTTTTACTTAAGGCTACAAAAAAACTGGATTTACCAGAAAATGTAAAATTTGTAAACTTTAAAAGAGTTACAAGTATCGAGTACAAATTTTTAAAATCTAGTAAATGAACGGATTAACTTTTCAATTAAAAGATGAATAAAAAAATTAACCGACGGCTATTTTTATGCTACAGTTAATGTATCTTATGCATGTATATAACCGCATCCTTATGCACTTTTACCATTAATATATTCCTTATCATAACATGGTAAAACTTTTTTTTTACGATATCTAACAACTCCGACTTTTTGATATAATTATTCAACTTTAAAAAACATGTCTGCACAGTATATGTGTTGCTTCGAATGCATCAACGTACTTACTTTTCTTCAAAATTACCATATTAACGTTTTCTCGTGACAACCACACTCTAGCGACTATTCAGCTTTTTCTTTCACCTTCTTCTCAGTTTCAAAATAAAATCGCGCAGCTCCAAAATAACCCACATCCATGCAAGCAAGGGCGTCTTTGGGATAAATTTCCAAAGAGGTTTTCATCAGCAATTGTACAATGATTCGAGTAACCCTACACCAGACAAGGAATGGTGATGTTGCCATGGTAATTGATATTAAGAGAGGCATCTCGATTACAAGCGATGTGATGTTAGAAGTACTTCGCTCCTCACATCCTCTGTTAAGAGACTAGAGGTAGGAAAACAACCCGTGAAACATCCTAACCTTAACAACCACAACGCTTCGCTATTTCTTCTTCGGTTACTGACGGTTGTTTGACGGACACTGACTGTAACGGGTAAGATAAAACGGCTGAAAATCGATTCCATTTTGAAAGAACATTCATCAGCATTTTGAGTTCAGAGGCACATCGTTATGCCTTTCATATATTTTCCAAGAAGCAATGGAAGAGAATTTCCATTCTCTGAAGCATGAACGGGAGAGAATATTGATTTAGAGTGGAATTCGAGTAGGATAATTATTTATCTATTTTTGTCGCTAAATAACACTCATAAATCTCAAGTAATTGATCGCTGATGTCACATTGCGAAAATGAAAGCAACATAAAACGTGTACCTCATTTCATTTCACTTTTTAATGAATTCTAACTGTACCAAAGAAACATTAAAATAATGATTTTCACTTTTTTAAAACACGCAAAGGCATTTTTTTTATAAATAATTAGTGCATGGTATCGAGAACCAATGGTAAGCTACCTATTCTATGCCTTCCTTATAATTCAAATTCATTCAAATCCCTTAATTCTTGTTTCCGTTCGTTAATTTGAACAGTTCTTATTGGCAATAAGTAGTAGGCAAAGCTGATGGTGTCCTACTGGGTACTCGCGTACCCAGCAGGGACTTGGCATTTTAAATACTCTCACCGAATATTGACTGAAAAAGCGGGGGTTGCAGCCGCTGCCCCAAAGCCCCTTCCCCCCGTTCCGAAGTCCCTGTCCAGGATTGCATTGAACATTGAAACCGGAGGAGGGAGGGGTACTAAATATGAATTTGAGTATTTCCTACCAGACTCAAAAAATTGTCCTCATGCATATTTCTTCTTCTACAAATGTTTTTTTTTCAACAAAAAAAAATACTCGGCGTCGCCCCCTCAGGCCTCCTCCACACCCCGCCCCCCCCCCTAGTGTCCTACCTTTCAGGCCAGCCATCAACTGATATGAATGCTTTGTGTTCTATCTTACTCTGTGCTGCGGCCTCTAAGATCTATTTCATCCTGCGTGCTCACCCCCCCCCCCCCCCCCCCCCCCTGGATACGCCCCTGCTACAGAGATGATTGTCTTACCTTTCAGGCGAGCCATCAACTGAGATGAATGCTTTGTGTTCTATCCTACTCTGCGCTGCAGCCTCTAAGATTTGTCTTCTCCTCCTTGCTCGCTCTGCCTCGACCTCAGACGGTAGACGATTGAAAAATGCTGGGGTTCTGCGAAAATCAAAAAGTGAAAATATGTTGTAAGGCCCCAGTGAAAAACAGTGCAAATGAATGAATAAATTAATTAACCCACTAAAAAACCTTTCACGTTATCTTAACATTTCAATTCTAGGGGAGTGACAACATATAGTCAATTTACACTTCACACATATTAAATCTAACATTACAATGTTTTGATGAAAATTTGATATTTTGTAATGGTTGATACTTCTGCAACCTTTTACCACTGACTTGAATTTGATATTTGTGTCTTAGTGATGGATAGATAGAAACATCATTATCAAACGGACATACATGAACTCTTACCGTTCTTGTAAGTTTTATATCAACTTTCCAATCTATTTCTGACTATATAACAATTCATGACTTGTTTTTCAGCCGCTTTGCCCCTCATAACCATGGACGATGTTTCATCTTAAACAAATCAGGATTAAATTGTTACAATATTTCTTGTACTGGCTGTATATGAGTATAATACAAACCAACTTGGAAAAAAGGTAATAACAAATAAGCAAAGAATTGTAACTGTGACTTCTAAATCATTTTGTTAAGATTTATGTATGGAAGTCTTTGCAAGAATTAAATTTCAATAAAAAACAATGAGTTTCATATTATCGTATAAACTCGGTTACAGTAAATATGATACAGACACATATTAACATATGTACATTTACATTACAACAAAATGTTGTCGATGACGTTCAAATGAATAAATTCAAATTCAAATTCATAAGCATGACGCAATATTGTACAATATATCATCCCACCCGATATCCATCTTTTATCATGTTTATATTAAAAGGCATTGTATAGACAGATCACTGAACTCTACAGCAATAACGAGATATCCACACAGCAATCAAATGATGTGGGACTGAAACACCTTTATTGAACTGGATTTGAAATGGTTTTTACAGGAAAGCTTGATGAATTATTTCAATCGCATAAACGGCTCTGTCAAGTGATGCATCTGACAGCAACTCGATCAATTTGTTCCAATTTCTCTGCGAATATTTCACCTCTTCTGTTCTGCCCCTCTCCTCTTCCTTCCTATTAAACACTTTAACAATTAAATAGTAACTGTCGGCTGACTGATCGAGGTTTTTAATCTATACTGACAGTTGCCTTTCATCGTTTCCAAGCACTCGAGCGCACTTTCTCCTTCATGAAACATTGTTTTTCTATTAAGGATACCGTAGTTATGACGTCAAGCAGTGTTGAATAATTCAAGAGGGAGATTTGACGAGTGCTGTCGCGTAGCGTACAAGAGGAGATGCGACACTCACTTAACATGGAAAATAGCTCCCAACTGACGGTAATTGAGGGAGTTTTCTAAAAAATCGATGAAAATGTAATCACACATTTCCAATCTTTCTCGGTTGTTTTATTAGGTTTATGGATGTGGGTTTAATATGTTGGCTTTGCATCACGATATGGCCCTCAAACGAACAACGAACTGTTATCAAGTAAAAAAAAAAGTATAACCTTGCATTGAATCGATAAGCATAAGATAATTTTTTTAAGTATATAAGATAATATCAACCCTCCCCTTCCCCCTCTATCCCTCTCTCCCTCTCTCTCTCTCTTACTCACACAGACAAACACATACACACACGTGTACACATTCTCATTCACTCTTTCTGATACTTTTCTGTCTCATCTTCTTTAGCCTTCATACACCCCTTCTCTCTTTCTGATTCCGTTTGCCGCCCCCCCCCCCCCCCCATCCTGAAAATTGACCAGAAGTCATATATCCCAATGCAATTTCCAATCGATCGAAGCTATGACCGAAGCTAAAGTGCGCGAAAGTTCACACGGGTCATTTACAGATTTGTACGGTATCTGAGAATACTCAAAGACAATCAATCAAGCACCTCATATTTCCTTTTTCTTACCGCGAGGGTATTGATGGGGGATTTATTGCCGTGTGGGTCATAAAAAAGAGAGGATACTTTCGTTGGGTCATAGATCAGACACACATTTGGCGAAATGAAAGAGCTTTGATCCAATTGAAAGACAGAATATGAAGGTTTGGTTTAGGAAAAGAAATGCAATCTGGGCGGTGTTTCACCAAATCTTTCTTTAAGTTACACACGACTTTACGTTCGACTGGTTTCAGTTCTTGCGCTGAATGCGCGTAATAGTGTGAACCATTACGCACAAGAAGGGGTACCAGTCGAACGTAAAGTCGTGCGTAAAGTCTTTCTTATCTTGGTGAAACACCTCCCAGGAGAAACAAATCAAATATCTTGGAACGTTGGCTTGAAATAACTCCTAGTAATGGTAATAGAAAAAAAATCTACCAAAAATCATTCTTTACTCCTGTATATACCCTCTAAATCTTATTGATTAATGTTGAATCTGATTTATAGAAACGTATATTGTAATCAAGGTACATGGAACGCAAGAAGAATAGATAATGAAACCATCTCGAATATTATCATTATTACAACAATATTATTACGCAGTGTCATCTACAGTAGATGTTGACATACCGCGATACATCTCCAAGGGTGTAAAACATCGAATCGGCATTTCTAAGATAAAACAACACCAATGTCAAATTACGTTAATTCCAGTTGCGTTTAAAAAAAAGGATATTCCATCTACATGTTATTTCATTTATAGGCGTTTGACAATAACAACTAGGCGTTATCAGGTAAAAGTTAATCTAATTCACTTTTTCTGCCGATTGTGAATAACAAGTTGATGTTAGATCAGTATTCACTATTCCTTGATGTAATTCATGAAAACCCATCTTGTAATCAACACTGCGTGGAATGTGACACGAATAAAATCCGAACCAATCCCGAACGCAACCTGATATAGAACTATCGATCTAGAGTAGATCTTGACGTATTACAATGTGTCTAAACTGCCAAACCATTGTGTCACTACTTCGGTGCTAAAATGATATGTTTGATTCGATTTCGGTATTAAATTTCGGTCAATATTATTGGTATAGGTCTATGTTAATCGCTACTTTTCTGGAGTTGCAAATTAGGTCATGTGTTAAGTTCACATAGTGTTGTTTGGCCAATTCGATTTTTTTTCCTTAAAATAAATCGCGCGCCAATTCAATGGTCATTTGTAATGTCATTGAAATCGGGACCGGGTTTTGATTATGAGGTTTATTTTTTTTCTTCAAAAGTCTTTGTACTCATGTTTGAAGAGCATCAACGATAGATATTTCATTCTATTCATTTCTTTCTAATTTTTTTTTTTTTACAGATTAAGGAGAGATTTCATGAGATAGAGCAAGATTTGCTTAGTACTTACACTGATTACAACATAGTTTAAAAGGGTCAGAAATGTTAAACACCATATCAATCAAAATGATTATTTACAAATTAAATTGATATGAAAGGCAAGCACAACGAATCTATCTAGATCCCATATACACTAAGAAATTCAGCGTGTAGCCACTGGTATAATGGTAGCACTATTGGGATGAATAATCTTATGGTGGAGATATACACTCTTTGGGTGGAGATAAATACCCTTATAGGGTGGAGATAATGCACTCTAAAGGGTGAATCTCCACCCTGAAGGTGCATATCTGCATCCACACAGGGTGCTGCTTTTCTACGTTTGGCTGTACCCCTAAGGGTGCAAAAACTGCACCCCTAATTTCTTAGTTTGTATAATAATTCCCAGATTCTAATTGCACTGCTTGAAATTCTCATAAATAGTTAAATAGATAACACTTTCATCTCGGAATCCCGCTGTAGAACATGGCATAAACCCTTCGGGTTGGGACATGTCTCACGTTACCCTATGCATTGAATATACTCTACATTACAGCCGACTCACACCTTTGCGTTTTTTAGGTTGCGTCGGCCCAGCGGTTTTGAACATTAAAAACGCTCCCATCTTCAAAAGCGCTCCCCCAACGCTCAATATACGCTGATCAGACTGTGGACTGATGTTCGGCTTGCGCTCAAGAAGAGTACACTGAACGTCATTCCACTGTATGACCTGCGTCTGTATTCGTCCAGAGAGCGTTTTTAGTTGTCAAAAACGCTGGGATCGAAGCAGGCTAAAACGCAAAGGTGTGAGTCGGTATTTTGAGGAGAGGAAATACAATATTCACGTGTGCTATGGAGCATACATACCGTGAATAACCTGAGCATAAAATGGATTAACTTCTCCATAATTCAAGATACCCTCTTCGGATGTATAGTTCAATCATAGACGAAGGGGAGAATGAGCAGGAAATGCTACTAGAATGAGGAGGGAATAGTTCAAGGTTATACAATGTATAGAGATTCGTCTGGTGTATTGGAAAGTTTTGGAAATGTATTCATTAAACTTCATTGACATACAAAGTCAATGTTTTGTTCATATAAAGAGAAATGTCATTTTATAAATTTTCATTATATTAAGCAAGTTATATTGTTAAAAAATATATATGTATAAAATATTTTATATACTTTGCTCTGTTTCCAAACATTGAGCACTCTGTGCAGGAATTGACAGTATATATATAATATATATAAGTTCAGAACTTGTTTTGTTTTCCCCTGAAGAAGAGGGCAGGTTGCCCCCGCAAATTTGGGACGTTTTGATAAAAAAGATTGGCATTAATGCACACCTTCAAGGATTCTCTCGTCTCGTCTTTTAATATAATATATATATATATAGCGATGGTTTGATTGTATTTAGAGTATACAAACTAATATGTAATATATTTGTATTCACAGCCATCGTGTACACTTCCTAAACGCATAAACATGCTGGAATACGCCTGACTGACGATTTCATGTGGTGTAATGAGCACATGCCTATTTAAATTGCCTGCTATACTTGCAGATATTGAACACGTGACAAGTAAACTTGCACTTTTCTTTGTCACATGTCCCATTTAATTTGCTTATTAAGCAATTATCAATATTCTGCACGTAAACATTTCTACCCATGCGAGAGTAAGTGTGTACATGCTGTCATCTATTTTGGAAAACAGAATTTGCTAAGCATCTCTGAGCGAAAGTTGAGTGGCATGAACGAGATAATTGTTCCTTCAACCGGACATCTTATTAAATCACGCGTAAGACCCTCTCTCTCGTGACATTAATATGCGATTATAATACGAACAAGGATGGCACTTTTAAGAGCGTTAGGGGACATCAATGTAAAAGCTACTTACTGCATATGAAGGATGAAATTGAGATGTTTCTCTGGTTCTATCTGGTTTATGGATCTCGTAGTATTCCATTATCTTATCAGCGAACCGTGAATATGATTAAAGTGGAAGAACCTGATTGTTAAAGATATTTATGGATTGTTGGAATATTGCTACATACAGTTTAGATTATTTCACGTAGAACTACATTTCATACTGAAAGAGAATTGCACTTTTTTTATTTTGAAATCACATTCAAAACGGGCATGGTGAGTACATGTAAACACAATATTTAATTTTTACTTGTCAACACAAAAACAAAAAATTACGTATGTTCTCTCACGCATAAAGTGTTACATCTTGTTGATAGACATTGTCTGTAAATGTTGTAACAGGACACTCCCAGTTAAAAAGCTGTGCTGCTTTCAACTAGGGACATAACATGTACCAATTTTCAATTTGCAAATTGTAATAATATGTAATAAGCTACATTTATCATTTTGCTATCATTAAATCAAAATAAAAAACACCTACCAACCAACATTATTACAATTAAAAACAATTGTAAAACCAGGGTTGTAATCCTAAACATTTAACAATTGATCTCAACACGTACAATTTGTAATTCTAATCATTACTTCCTGTTGCATTTTGACTCGGACTAAATTTAGTATTTGAAAATAAAGGAGAACTAATTTTATCTAACATACAACATCTTAGTACGTACTTGAGCAAGAACATTACTCATCACAAAAGATATTCGAGACAGTATAAAACACTCAGTAGGAGTTTTACGTGATTTAATTTGAAGTGTCATCGATCTCAGTCCTTCCGCAATATGAAGCACTAGACTATTGAACTTTTCATGTTGAGTGCTGAGATCGAATCGAATTTTTATTATCAGTAGCTCCACTCGGTATCAGGGATTATCTATTTTTGTCCCTTTTTAATGTAGGAAATATAATGTTCCATTTTTATACCGACGCACAACATTCGAGGCTTACTTATTTACCGAAATCAATATTCTTTTGTCGATGTGAATTGCTTTTTTATTGGAAAAGTGTAAGTGGGGAGATTGGTGTGTACAGGAATGCGAGTAAAGGCATCACTCCTATGACCTTGTTCCTTAAAGATGATGTATGTCAGAGTAGTGAGCTGACGCTAGATAAAAGTGTATTCTACTTGGTTTTTGTTCAACTTATTCCAATGATTTGTATACATCCCTGCACGTGTTTTCCCTAACCTAACAAATTTGTTCTTCTATCTTCTGCCTTTCTTTTTCTGCTTCTCTTCCTCACCTTCTCTCTTTCTTTCTCTCTCTCTCTCTCTCTCTTTCTTTCTCTCTCCCCCTCTCTCTCTCTACTTAATCCCCCTCTCTCTCTCTCTATCTCCNAGATTGGTGTGTGAAGGAATGCGAGAAAAGGCATCACTTCTATGACCTTGTTCCTTAAAGGTAGAAAACTACATTTGCACACATTACGGTTATGCTTACAACTTGTTGTGTACCTCGGATATGCCAAAATAATAACCTCTATGAAGTATTTTGGTCGAATGTAGTTCAGAATATTTAATTCAAATAAAAATCTATTCTGTCATAATTCATCTTCACACCAACGGTATCGTGATACTCCTAGCGTATTACGGTACCACACACACACACACACCATGCGGAATACGCACTGAGAGAGAACTCTTGCGCTATTGTCAACGAGGGGTTAACGGCTGTTTTGAATTTTGAACGCGCGGTCCATTAGTTCGAGGCCCGAATAGAATAATTATTATTGGAATAACTATAAATGCGCCTATCATGACCGATCTTTGTGCTTAATTGATTGGTGATAAGTTCTAACATTTAGTACTCTTCAACATAACACAACAATCTTGGAAAGTCAAATTTTAGGTGATAAGTTCTAACATTTAGTACTCTTCAACATAACACAACAATATTGGAAAGTCAAATTTTAGGCTGCAAAACAAGTATTCTACCTTTAAAGATGATGTATGTCAGAGTAGTGAGCTGACGCTAGCTAAAAGTGTTTTCTACTTGTTTTTTCAACTTATTCCAATGATTTGGAATTTGAACGTCATTGACATGTACAACCAACATTTTGTTCTGATTACAATTTTTTCATACACATTGTGGTATATCAAACAAATTATACAAAGTATTTGTATACATCCCTGCACGTGTTTTCCCTAACCTAACAAATTTATTCTTCTATCTTCTGCCTTTCTTTCTTTGCTTCTCTTCCTCACCTGATCTCTTCCCCTCTCCCTTTCTCTCTCTCTCTCTCTCTCTCTCTCTCTCTCTCTCTTTCTTCCCCCCCCCCTCCTCTCTCTCTCTCTCTCTCCTTATTTGTTTCCCCTCTTCTCACCCGTCGTTCCAACATACCTTCTAATCTTTCTTGATCATATTCGTATCCTATCAGTTCTCATCGTTTCATTTCACACCGTTATAATTTCTAGCACAATCCGATATCGTATGTCAAATAAAGGACTTGTATGCATGATCCTATAAGCAAATATCTTTGTGATCCAATATCGCCGTCGCATTTTATTGCGGATATTGCCGCCTTTTCTTATTCCAGTTCTTATTCTTCTTCCTGTCTCACCTCTTCTTTTCTTCCTCCTCCTCATCTTCTCCTTTTCTCCTCCTTTTCATATTGTTCCGATCCGTTTTCTTGTTAACTTCTCATTCTTTTTCTTCACTGTTCTTGTTATCATTTTTCTCCATTATTTTTACTGTATATTCATCGTTTTCTTCTTCTACTCCATCTCCTCATCCTGTTCCTCCTCATCTATTACATCTTTATTCTTCATTTTTCTCATTCTCATTCTCTCCTTCCTTCCTATGATATCCACATATCGTGTTTGCAAGACAATAAGAAAGCAAAGACAATTCCCCCATCCCGGCATCTTCTACGAAATCATATTAGAAGTTAACCAAGCGAATGAAGATTAAAGAGTGTCGCAAACCACACTATTTAGGCTCATCTCAAGTCTAATCTGTCCTTTAGTTTTCAGGAGCATCTAATTTAATTTCACGGACAATTTCTTACACCTCTGCAGTATACAGCACCCCATTGACTCGATCAATATGTAAATACAATCGAAAGCCTTGATAATGAACTAGATCACTCAATGATCTCGAGTATTGGCCGAGATAATGCTCAATAGACCAATTGAAATTTGTGCAAATATTTAAGTATAAGCAAGCATGGAGTGAAGACTATTTCAACAATATCTGGAGTAAAGGGGGTATCAGTGGAGGTCTTTGGAGGATATATCGGTCTCTGTGGATACCGGTGTTAATAATTGAAGACGAAAGATGTGAAGTGAACGATTCAATGCGAGAACTCAACCAGCAAAAGAAGGGCGGGGTAGAATGGAAGGGATAAACAACAAATCTGTACAAGAAAGAGATAGGATAGTTTGAGATTGAGATTTAGAATGATACGAGAAAGAGAATGGAGAATGTATGTGGTATTGGAAATGGAAAGGGTACATAGTAATAGGGCGGTTACAACTACAGACTGATTAAATTAGAACTGAATTATGAATTTGCACACAGAGAATGAGAAAAATGCCCTTCAATTTCAGTTTCAAGGCTTCTTTATTCGGTCATAAAAACCACAGTGACAAAGATGACATTAGATACAAAAATATACATCGAAATACAAAAGAGAAGAAATATACACTGACAATTAAAAAAAAACACAAAAAACACAAAAAACAACAAACAACAAACATCAGATTTCAAACGGAGGACAGTAATAATTACAGTTTTGTTGATGCGGTTTTAAAGCAGGGTGGGATCAGTCTGCTGGTGTGACTGCCCTCAAAGCTAGAGTGCTATATAAGAGGGGCAGCACCAGACAGGTAAAATAGTATACGTCAGAGTATACAAACTAGTACTTTGTAGACAGAATCTTACAGACACAATTCGTCGATGAAAAAGGTTCAGTCTTTACAATATCCGATGCTTAATAAGAGCCAACAGTATATCTTGATTTGATTTAATAACAATATACAGAGCTACTACATTATAAGAAATGGTGTCCAAGTGACGTCGTTCATTGTGATGTACGAGTTCTACTTGTCAGCATAATCTAATTGAAGAAGGTTTTTATTCAACAAAGGAATAAAAAATATGTGTTCTATTTTCTTATTTCTTTCTCCTACTCCATAATTTCTTTTAGTGCATTGTATCGGACCTTTCTAAATAATTCCTTTGACGTATAACACTGTGTTCGCCTGATATAATTTGTGCTCAAAATTTTCTCCTTCCCCCCCTTCCCCCTTTCTCTCTTTCTTTCTATCTCTCTCTCTCTCTCTCTCTCTCTCTCTCTCTCTCGCTATCTATCTATCTCTCCTCTCCCCCCTCTCTCTCTCTCTCTCGCACACACACGCACAAACACACACATACTCTCTCTCCCGCCTCTCCCTTATCTCTCCTTCTTTCTCTCTCTCTCCCCCTCTCTATCCTCTCTTTCTATGCGTTTCTGCCCCATTCCATTCGTCCTCTACTTCCCAATCCCTCTCCCATATTTAGTTCAAAAGCACACCTGTCAATTCACCTCCATCCCCACATCCAAACAAATCAAATAAAAAGATTTTTTTAAAAGTCATAGCTAGTCCGAGTCAATATTGAGACGTGAAATCTGGTTTTCGACAGATCACGTGATTTCTTGCGTTTGTCATGGTGTAAATTTATCGAGCGTTTCCCCGTTTTCTCTTTCTTTTTTTTTAAGATAAGTCATCCATTTTGGTCTTGACCTAGTTGAAATTAATGTGACACCTCGTTACAAAGCAACCAAATCGAGTTTGATTCTAAGAAGAGAGAAAGTGTTATAGTATCGTTTTGTCTGAACATGAGTGACGTCCACGAAATGAAGCATCACATAGGTTCAAAGGAGAGTTCTTGAGTTTCTGTAGTTATTGTCTTTCTTCAGCGGATCATGAAATTTGCTCTGTGATTAACTTACGATTAAATGGAGAAACAGAACAGTTTATTTTCTACTCTGACAGTAATCATTCATATCTTTATTCCTTTACCATGCTCTATTTTTCTAACATTCATTAATTTATCTTACGTCTATTATCATTGCTTTCACTGTCTTGTGTAGTTTGAAGCAATAAACGAAGTAAAGCTGTTTGAGATTCTTTAAAACAATCACAATGAAATTGAATCAATAGTATTTGCAACACAACCGAATTGCATAATACATACTACTCATTATAGTTATCAACACTTTTGCTTGATCCTGCATGAGCACAACAAGATAATCGAATAATTAGCTTAATGACTGCACTGTTTTCTCATCACAACAGTAGATTATGATCCATAATTAAATTCATTTGGGTTAATTGAATCACTCGCAACTGCAGTATGTCACTGATAGCAAAGTAAAGCCCTGGTCACATAGGACCCCGGAAGCAACACGATTCACCCCGACTCGTTGTTATGAGGCAGTTAACTGTGAATTAACAAAGAGTCGGGGTGAATCATGTTGCTTCCGGGGTCCTATGTGACCGGGGCTTAAACATGGCAAAGAATTACGCATTTTCTGAAACATTCACAGACGCATATCCAGAAACGGGAGGTGGGGTGATAGTTCCTCAATGTTCTGACAAGCAAAAAAAAAGTTCCTCAAATTTTTACCCACTGTCACTCTATTTTTCTTATTTTTTTCCTCAAAATTATACGGGGTGGCCCCCACACAGGATGGGGGTGGGGTGGGGGCGACCCTGTTAATGCAATAAATTTGTAATTTATATCACATTGTTATTTGATGCATTACATAATCATGAAATATGAAGTATAAAGGCCCAAGCACACCAAACACGGCACGGCATAACGGCACGGTATTTACGCGCGATCTTGGTTGTTATTGGCCAGCGCGCTCCTTTGCGCAAAGGATGTTTAACAATTGACCAATCACGGGGAAGACATCGCGTAAATACCGTGTCGTGATGCCGTGCCGTGTTTGGTGTGCCCGGGCCTTAAATCTTACCTGTTGAGCCCTCGTTTTCCTTTGACACAGTATTTACAGAAGAATATAACCGCGATCACTAATGCCAGACCTCCTACTACTCCAGCTACCAGGATCACTATGGTTAGGTAAGGGTTCTCGTGTAAGGCGCTTGTGAAGGAGCCATTCCCGCGCTGTAAAAGTACAAAGGATGAAAAATAATGTTAGCAGAAATCTCTTATTTCCCCAAATCTTCTAATTAAGTTTACACTTCTGGTGTTAGGTGACTGTGAATTATCCATTCTCTCGCTGTGGAATGAAAAAAAAAGGATTAAAAACGATACTTTTATCATAAATCATTTATTTCCCCAAATCATCTAATAGGTGCAAAGCTTCTGGTGTTAGGCGTTGTCAAACAACAAAGGATAAAAAGGACTGGTGTTATTGTGATCATAAACCATTTCCCCCTATCATCTAATACACTTTACACTTCTGGTGTACGGCGTTTGTGAAACGAAGGATAAAAAGGTGTAACTTTTATCATAAAACATTTACTTCTAGCTCAGTTTGAAACGCATTCCTGGATTGACAACTTTATAGTCTTAATGACTTGTGTTTGATTCTTCATTTAGAATTTAATCATAAGTCAACGATCACATTAATGACGACATTTCTTTTCAATTTCTTTTCAAGTTTGACACGATGATGTTATTTGGAAAATGCAACGAGAAAAAGTAGAGGGCAAATTTTTGCCCAATAATTTCGAGAGTGCATGTATCATATGCTCGAGCTTAGACTGCAATGCAGCAATTTTGTAGTGCCTCTTGTGNGGGTTCTCGTGTAAGGCGCTTGTAAAGGATCCGTTACCACGCTGTAAAAGAACAAAGTATAAAACAAATGTTAGCATAAATCATTAATTTCCCCCAAATCTTCTAGTTAAGTTTACACTTCTGGTGTTAGGTGACTGTGAATTATCCATTCCCTCGCTGTAGAACGAAAAAAGGGGATTTAAAATGATACTTTTATCATAAAATAATCATTTTTTTTCTCGAAATCCAAAGCTTCTGGTGTTAGGCGTTTGTGAATGATTTATTCCTGCGCTGTAAAAGAACAAAGGATGAAAAATAATGTGAGCATAAATCACTTATTTCCCTCAAATCTTCTTATTAAGTTTACACCTATGGTGTTAGGTGACTGTGAATTATCCATTCCCTCGCTGTGGAACGAAAAAAAAAGATTAAAAATGACACTTTTATCATAAAATAATCATTTATCTCTCGAAATCATCTAATAGGTCCAAAGCTTCTGGTGTTAGACGTTTGTGAATGATTCATTACCTCGCTGTTGAACAAGGGATAAAAAGATGTAATTAGAAATAATTATTCATTTTTTTTTTTTACAGAAGAAGATAACAGCAATACCCAATGCCAGATCTCCTACTACATTCATGTTAGCATGAATCGTTTATTTCCCCTATTCATGTACTAACACGATATAATCTATTTCCGTAAAATTAATTAAATGTTTCTTTGTAATGCTATTCAAATTGGAACCGCCTTGTGATTGTTTTGTCAGCACAGCTAAATACAAGGCGTACGGATCTATTGTCTCATGACCTTCTTTATTTTACTGAAATAGTTTATATCGTGTTTTATACACTTTACACTTCTGGTGTAGGGGTTTGTGAATAATTCATTCCGATGCTGTGAAACAACAAAATATAAAAAGATGTGTTATTTTAATCATAAACCATTCATTTCCCTCAAATTATCTAATAAGTATTACGCTTCTTTATTGTAAGGCATTTGTAAAGGACCCATAACCGCGCTGTCAAACAAATAATAAAAACATGTTATCACAAATCTTTGGTTTTCCCAAATCATCTAATACACTTAACACTGCTCGTGTAAGGCGTTTGTAATGATCCATTACCGCGTTGTCCAAAAAGAATAAACAGATTTTAGTTTAAGAATAAATTATTTATTTCCCCAAAATCATCTAATACGCTTAACACTTCCGGTGTAAGGCGTTTGTAATGATCCATTACCGCGTTGTCCAAAAAGAATAAACAGATTTTACTTTAAGAATAAATCATTTATTTCCCCAAAAATTATCTAATACGCTTAACACTTTCGGTGTAGGGTGTTTTTGAATGATTGCCACGCTGTGAAAGAACAAAGGATAAAAATGTGTTATGTTTTATAATAAATTATTTCCCCAAATTATCTAATACACGTTACACTTCTCGTGTAAGGCGTTTGTGAAAAATCAATTGCAGCGCTATGAAAGAACAAAGGATACAAAGATGTTACTTTAATCATACTTCATTCATTTCCCCGTAATAAACTAATTCACTTTAAAATTTGAAGTCATAACTAACCTTCAGTTCAGCTGAGTTTCAGTTCAGTTCACTTTTTTTTCATTTCCAGTCAAATCAAATACAAGATGAATAAGTTACATAAAACACAAATTAAATCATGATACATAAAGTTATTCATACAGTAAAAGGATTTTATTAGGTACTTCATGAGTTAATAAGAGTATTGGAATTTTGGAATTTTGGAATTTATTCATTTGAACGTCATTGACATGTACAGCCAACATTTTGTTGTACAAACACCGTCATATAAATAAATTAATTGATTCTGACAAAAATAACGATGTGCCTGGAAATGGAGGGGTCTTATTAAAACCTTCTACCTTAGTCTTCATGACCTATGTCTGTTTTGTCGTTTATAATTTAGAACTGAGGCAACGATCACTTTAATAACAAATCTTGGATCCAATTCCTTTTTAAGTTTGATATTATGATGTCGTTTTGGGAAATATCTTTCAAACATGACTGCAAAGACTAATAGTGAAGAGCAAATTTTTGCCCAATAATTTCTAGAGTGCATCTATCATATATGCTCGAGCTTAGACTGCAATGCAGCAATTTTTTAGTGCCTCTTGTGATACCAGATTTTATATGACATATTTTATTTAGCACACACAGTATATAATATCATCGTGCGAACTATAATCAACTGACAGCAATAGTGTGGATAGGGGATTGTAAAAACACATGCGAATACTCTAGCCTTCAAGTACACGTACTTTCAGCTGTTGTTATAACACTTCATTTTGGAGTATAGAAGCTGATGTGCTCCCACTTTAGGAACGCGACTATAGGATAAGTGTATGAAGTTATAAAAAATGAAAAAGCAAAGAGTTGTGATTTTAATACTAGTATTTCGTGGAGTCGGGGAGATGAGCCAGTAAAGAGAGATTGATTGCCGTTATTTCCAACAATTTCTCAGTATTCCAACGGTTTAAATCACACTATGATTCTCGTTTCTCAGAAAACACTGAATCTGCAGTCCCAGATACTGATAAATATGTATGAAAAGAGGGTCACTTGAGTCAAGATTCATCAAGTACACTCGCTTTCTGAGAACCAGAGCGGGGAGTTGATCGTGCGAATAAGTCTTGAACGCAGTGTAGCCATTGAATCTGATGTTGACTTAAGACTCATTTTAAAAGTAAATCATCATTTATTGAAATATTTATGAGACATACAAGAAATTGGATCCAATTGTTGAATTATATATTGTTTAAAGTAATAATAGAACACGTTACAAGCAATTAAGTACTGATAACCCTGTGTATTTATAGTAATTGCCTCACATAATGTTTCTTAATTATGTACCGAAACCAGAAAAGTCAGTTAGTAATGAATTTATAAGATTTCATCAGGTCTACGATCGTAGAACAACTTTGATGTGGTGGTGTTTGATGAAAACTAAGGCTTGGTACCAATATCGAAATTCAATTGTATTTCTTAATAAGAACTCAATCTAAACTTTACATATACATGTATTGTGTTGTACTTTTCGTGCGTTGGCTGATGAATGCTCATCGACCATACTTTCTAGCCAACGAAGGCTATCGATTAGAAAGGTTAAACAAACAAAGTTAAATAATCCAATAATTCATACCAGCAACTTGCGACATTATCAGGCGACGGTAAGAGTGACGTCACAAAGAAATGATATGACAAGATTCAAGTAATATATTCAATTAACAGATGATCAGCGTTGGCCAAACTTTCGGCAGTGCCTCGCTGGATACATGAATTTAACCCATTACGACATTAATCCTTCGTTTTTTTGTGATACAATGCAAAACGTAACTCATGAAATTTCCACGTATACACGCATAATGTCGGTTCATTTGTCTAAATCAATCAGCCATTTTGCTAGAATGAATCATTATTTAGCTCCATATACTTCTTAACATGCTTAATATGAGCATACATGGTTTGATGATAATGACATTGTGACGTAATCCACGCTGGTGTGCCGAGGCGGTATCACATCTAAGTTTATCATTCATCCAGATGATTAAACATGCATATATTCTGTTTTCTTTATTTTTCTTTTAAAAAAAAATGTGGAATTTTGTGCTCAAATATGAATGATAGTTCTTTATGATGTCATCACATATTGTACCAAAGTTGCCAATTCAAGGAAGCCCATCCAAGGTGGGAATGAAAATCTTGAAAATTCATAACTTTTGAACGAATTATCCGATATTGCTCCAATTTCTATAATTTGTTTATTCTATTTCGCTTCATTCACTGGCAAGAAATCAATGGTGGAGGAATTTCTCCTTCAAGTAAAAGTCTTTACTGAATCTCTCCACAGTTTAATCTTCGTAAAAGTTTTACTTTGTTAAATATTGTTCATCATGTTAATGTTCTCGTTATTTTCCAAATTCGCCCCTCCCACCTCTCTCTCCCTCTCTACCTCTCTCTCTCTCTCTCTCTCTCTCTCTCTCTCTCTCTCATTCTAACTCTCTTCTTCCTTTCCCCTTATTGTTCTTCTTCTCACATTTTCCCTATTCCTCTCTTACCCACGTCAGATTAAAAGTAAAGTCTGTCCATTACAATGGAACATTTTCTAGACTAATGGATGCATTCGTATTTATGGAGAGATTTCCCTTTCTCAGAAGAGCAAAATGATGAATTGTGTAACTTATTAAGCTCCCTTAAACCACAATTCCGCTTAAATGAGGTCGCTACTTATTTTAATCCTGATATTAATGCTGTTAACATTCATCTATTGTCACGTTAATAGCCAGTGGTTTTGTTCCTGTGGGATTTCCCCATATCGCACATACCTCAAATTTTAACCACACCATGGTCCAATAATTCATCCTAGTCATAGTTATCCCTTGTTCTGGGCTACAGAAATGGTTTCTGACGTCAAGATTTGGATCGAGAGAATTTATTGGAAACATCGTAATTTATGGTTGCAATATCTCCGAAAGCTATGTAAGAAGATACATTACAATGGCTGATCTAAACATAGTCGTAGTAGCCCACTCGATTAGAGAAAATAGCAATTTGCATTAAAAAACACTTTACATGACATGGCTGATTGATAGGTATGGATTTACTTATCTTGGTAAAAAAAAAAGAATAACTTGAAAGTAAGCACATGTAACATGATATAAACTATTTCCGAAAAATTAAGTCGAACACCAATTCAATGCTCCTTTGTAATGTTATTGATATTGAAACCGGCTTGTGATTGTTGTGTCCGCACATTTCAATACACTGCGCAAGGATCTATAGTCCAAGACCCACTTTATTTTACAGAAATATTTTATTTCGGGTTATGTCTAATTGTCATCAACATTGAGATAAGAAATCTACTTTTATTGACTTTATGATCATTATACAATCGAAAGATTAGACGGTATGTCTGGACGCCTAAGTTTTGGAACCTCTAAAGGTTACCCAAAACGCTTTACCTTACCAGCCAATTTGTAATCATTCAAGATTTTACTAAAAATCATTTAGCGTTCTTTGACACACATAGTAACTCTACTGGAACCCTTATATCTGGAGAGAACCACGAATAGGTAGCCAAAAAATCTAAGATGACGGCAGGTGGAAATCTTAACGCCACATCGATCAAGATTTATAGCTATAATACATCAAGGAAATGAGGCAATATAATTATGAAACAGATTATCTGTCTCGGTAATTTATGTCGCCATAACATCGATCGTCTGAAGGAAAAAAAATCATGATTTTTATGCACGTTACCCGATCCATTCAAGTGCATGAAATAAACTATGCTTTTCGTCACTGTTCTTAAAGTGCAAAGAGAAAGCTAAATATCAGATTTCAATATTAGTTCATTGCCCATTTTTATTTATTCATTCATTTCTTTATCTATTTTGCTTTTCGGGGAGAAGGAAGGGGGGGGGGGTGCTGCATCGGTAAATATTATTATCACATATATATCAGTTATTTTATAAACATAGCAGATATTAAAAAAAAGTTAATCATGTCAAAACCCCGACTTAGGCCCCTTCCCGGACCGTTACTATGGGACTGTAACTTTCCTGTTTAAAATTAAATTATTTGAAACATTGCGAGGATTTTTACTTTTCCTTTTTTCGACTTTTACGGATTTTTGTCAGCATGCTTAATTGTTTTTTGGAACTTTCTGTATGAGAATCATATTAGATTCAAAGAGGAACTATTTCTGCGGTTTCATTTATAAGGGTAGAGAGCTTCTGTTTCTGCCCAATATGCTACGTATAGGTCTAAGTCGTAAGTATATATTTCCTATGTAAATAAGGATAATGCTGATCTACATTGTGAAATGCTTTATGTTAATTTCTTTTTTTCAATTCGGAAAATAACATGCTCCCAGTGAATTACCTTTTCACATAGTGTAACATATATTATCTGGAGAGTAGCAAGCACATCGTTATGAAAGGTGAGGCTATGAATTCCGTAGATACTAATGGTGACTTGCAGATAATCCCTTCAGTGCAGAGGCTTTATGACGTGAGAAGGAAAGGGTTTAAAAGTACCTCAGAATGCAGGGGAGCGGAAGCGGATCCAGATTTTTTAAGCGTGGGCTCGTGATCTATTGAGAAGAAAGATAAAGTCTTCGAGGGCACGGATTCACGAGGGTGCGGGAAAATGAGGGACTACAACGTCGGGAGTGTCGTGATGTAGTGGTTCGGACTCTCGCCTCTTAACTAGAGGGTCGGTGGTTCGAATCTTATTTTCGAAGCTTATTTCCTTCAGCAAGAAATTTACCCGCACTTTGTTGCACTCGACCCAGGTGAAAAATAGGTACCTGGCAGGAATTTATTCCTTTGACTGGTTGAGCGCCTAACTGGCTTGCTCGGCAGTTATAGCCAGGGTAATAATATGGTACCTAGTATCAAGCGCAGTAGAGTATATGCATATAGTGATTGCGCTATATAAATGGACCTATTATTACTATTATTATTATATGTGCCATCAAGCCATGGATTAACCTAAGGCGGAGGAGGGGGCATATGATGTCGCACTGCAGTCCTTAAGAATTTAGATAGATCGAATAGTTTAAAAGATCTAGAGGGCACTCAATGATAATAATAATAATAATAATAATAATAATAATATATACAATTTATATAGCAAAGGTATCCACTCTGCTGAGTGCTCAAGGCGCTTAGCCTTATTATTACACTGGCTTTAGCACGGCGGTCACCAGTGCACTTGGTATTTTAAGGAATAAATATTCCTACCAGGTATAGGTACAAATTCACCTCACCTTATTTACCGTAACAAACTGAAAAAATTGCTAAATATTTCAATCACCTTACCATACTGCGGACATTTTAACAAAAATCTTTTATTATTTTATACTATTCTTATTTACATCTTCACATCTACTGTAGATAAGGCCTGAATCTTATTTACATCTTCACATCTACTGTAGATAAGGCCTGAATCTTATTTACATCTTCACATCTACTGTAGATAAGGCCTGAATCTTATTTACATCTTCACATCTACTGTAGATAAGGCCTGAATCTTATTTACATCTTCACATCTACTGTAGATAAGGCCTGAATCTTATTTACATCTTCACATCTACTGTAGATAAGGCCTGAATCTTATTTACATCTTCACATCTACTGTAGATAAGGCCTGAATCTTATTTACATCTTCACATCTACTGTAGATAAGGCCTGAATCTTATTTACATCTTCACATCTACTGTAGATAAGGCCTGAATCTTATTTACATCTTCACATCTACTGTAGATAAGGCCTGAATCTTATTTACATCTTCACATCTACTGTAGATAAGGCCTGAATCTTATTTACATCTTCACATCTACTGTAGATAAGGCCTGAATCTTATTTACATCTTCACATCTACTGTAGATAAGGCCTGAATCTTATTTACATCTTCACACCTACTGTAGATAAGGCCTAAATCTTATTTACATCTTCACACTTACTGTATATAATGTCCTAATGTTGTTTACATCTTTACATCTACAGTAGACAAGGCTTTAATAGTATTAACATCTTCACATTTACTAGATAAGGAAGTTCTGAGATAAGACATAAACCTTAACTACACCCTCACATTATTTCCTCTGTCAAAGATAATGGGGATATGAAGTTATTTACTTGCCTGTAATATTAAGTGATAGAATTAGTAAGGTTCAATGGTTCTTTTCTGGTTCCTTTCTCCTTACAAAATTTGTGGAGGTAAAGGTGTCTATGTGACGCTAAATTTCATTATTTCAATTTGCTCCTATTTCCTTGCTATTATGGCTTTACCTTTGTATATACATATACTTAGTATGTATTGTTCCATGCATTCTAATGCTTTGTAAATATCTTTACAGGACAACAATGTGAAACATAAATATATAATATCAAGAATGATTATATAAAATGGGCTACGTGAGCAACTTACCTGACCAGTGCAGTCAATATTAGTGTTCTGCGGTTCCATTGTCACAAGATGATCTAATATTATGCAAGAAACTAATCAATGACTTGTGAAAGATACCTCCGTGAAAAGAAATCAAATAGAGTCGACTCTAAAGGAACACAGTGTTCAATTGGTGGAGGGTGATATATTATGTTATTGGGGGATGGCACAAGTGCGACCGACTGGTGTCTTTACACGCTTCACAGATGTTTGTGAGAAGAGTGATGTTGGTTTCTCGAGTCTCGACAATATCACTGTCAATTCAACTAGATGTTCTACTAAGATAAAAATGAAGAGTCGAAGTGGTTTAACCGTGATGCTTGCTTCAGTTTAAAAGTTTCTCCATCTGTCAAAACCAAGATTCAAATCCGATTGTAGAACCTAGACAAGATTTAAAGCATGACGACCCGTCTTTAGTTTCTGCCGAGTAAGAGAATGCTATTCCTGAATGAAATGTAGTCAAAATTTTACCGGGATTGCATTATATTCTTTATCTCGCGAAGCTGAAATTGTTTGTTTGATGAATGAGATTCTTGAATAGCTGTACGTCAGCACAATGACCAGTAGGCGTCATGGGAAAATATGTTTCATCGAGCGGAGAGCCTGTTTTTGTTTCTTGAAATGTCGCATTTAACCGGTGGCAACATGTTTTTAGTAGAGGCGAAGTAAATATTGTTTCTATGAGCTTATACGAAAAATACGTCATATATATTTTGATTAATATCTTTTTGCATATGTCCAAGAAACAACCAACTTGTATGAGCGCAAATAAACATGCAAATGAATCCCAGTTATCCTCAGCTGTAATTGTAACTGATACTGTTGATTGGACATCGACTGATTATTTATAGACACTGCCTTCATCCAATCCTTGAAATGCTAGATTCATCTCACGTACTTGCTTTACAGATGTTGTTTTATAAGTGATGTGACGTTTGGAATTCATGAGAAGTTTCAAAGTATCAGTGGGGTTATATGTCATCACCTCCGGACCGTTTGAAAGTCATCGAACCGCACAGTTTGTTTCTTAGAGAACGAGATCACGAACTAACACCAGTTGACTGAGCTGATCAAACACTGAATCTTTGACATTTTGGAGAGTCCTAGCTGTTTGCTCGAATGCTTGATAATCCCAGATGAAAGATTAATTGATGATTTGGTTTGTTTTTGTGCCCTCTGCCCATGGGCCTCGCGCTACTCCACGCATTGAATCCCACTGCGTTATATTTTGTTTTCCCCTCGCTCATATAGGTGAACCAGATTGTGGGGTGAAAGATACGAAATGTAAAAGAATTCTGATTTTTCATCAATATTTCATTGGCTTATATATACACAGATGCTGTGTAGCATTTGACATTTTCTCTGAAAATGCCAATCTAAAGAAAAAGCGAGCTGCTAGCATTAAAGCTAGGCTGGGCTTCCCAACGGTAATTTTCGTTCAGATTTTACTCATTATCCCTCATTAGCAATAAACCAATAAAAACATTGGATGATGAGGTGCGCAATGGACACTACGTGATTCTAACACGCAGGATCCTTGATGACGTCAATCTGACATGCAAATTGATTCAAATGAGTACCGAGTACGTGCGTGTTGTGCGTGTATATAATATGTATTATATGTGCGTGTGTGTTTTTTTTGTGAGTGTGGGTGTTGGCACATGTCTTTATGAAGAAAGGTGGAAAAGAAGTTACGTAACCAAGAGGAACATAATATACATGCGTGTGTGGGCGAGAGAGAGAGAGAGAGATCGCGCGTGTGTACGTATGTGTGTTTTCTTTGTGTGTGTAATCGTTCATAATTATAATTGCATTATGTAATATTGATAAGTACCGTTTTGTAAATAAATTTCCTATTGCAGATCTAAATATTAACATTTTATGATGACTATTAGGCACATTACTTCGAACGGAAAGATGGGATCACAATCTAATATACATTTGAATCATTTAAAAAATTTTGATAATTATGAAAATTACAACAAAAAAAAACATTTCAGATGGGATATGATTAGTCTAGCGGTGTAACTCAAATATATCTGTATCCTTATATGGAATCTACATAATTATACACGTCTGATTTCCCAGCGGGATTATACACTGCATTATGAGATTGAATTTTCATTTCTTCCACCACAAACTGAAAAAAATATTCGCCGGGTTTTTACTGCATTGCACAATAATCCCATGACATGCATACAACTGTGACATTTTAATCCGACATATAAAGAGATCAATAACAACATGATCTGGCAAATTTCTAGGTTTATTTCCTCGATATCCGGATTGACCTCATACCAAGAGTCGTCTTGTTAATTCCAGACATTGATGTGGATGGAGAAAAATCAGTGGATGGAGGAAAATACAGTGATCAATCTGTGAAAATTTGAGCAAAATCGGACAAGCCATTCAAAAGTTATGAATTTTCAAAGTTTTGAGTTACACTTCTCATGGGCTCCTCAAATTGGCAACCTACAGGCACAAAATGGCTAACAACATGGAGAACTCTTCATTCACTTTGTACACAGAATTTCTCATGTTCTCCTTTTTCTCGAAAAGTAGACAAAATTGTACTTTTCCCTTCAAGTATGATATGGACATTTTGATTCTGCATGCATTTTGGGATGAGTCTTGTTGATTTTATGTCTACTTATCTTTAAAAGGAACAAAATGTGATATTCTGTGTACAAAAGGAATGGAGAGTTCTCCATGTTGGCAGCCATTTTGTGCCTGAACGTTGCCAATTTAAGGGGCCCATGAGGATTCTAAATCGAAACTTTGAAAATTCACAACTTTTTAACGGATTGTTGAACTTTGCTCAAATTTTCACAGTTTGATCATTGTATTTGTCTTCACCCACTGAGAGTGCATCAATGTCTGGGTGAAGTTCCCCTTTAAGAAAACAGGTAATTTTCAGGGGATTACAATATCTAAATTAATATACTCGAAGAAAGGCTTCAAGGAAAGCTAATTCCTTCTCGAAGGACAATTATCAATAGACAGTTAAATACGCCCAGTCATTATGTGCAAGAGCAGTACTTAAGTGAATGTATTTTCTAGAGATTCTTTGGGTACTTGTAATTAATAAATATTGAATTTGAAAGCAGCCGATACTTTGGCGTCATTATTTTTTATGTCTTGCCAATGTCACTTAGATTTAAAAAATACTAAAAATATTCGTTTTCTATGGTTTCCAACTCAAGGCCTCACTCATAGCTTTAGGATATCTTTCAACTTGGTTATCTGAAGTAAATGAAAAAAAGGAAAACATGCAACTTCAGCTGAATAAAATGTTCTTAACCACATACACGATGGGTTCGATGGGTTCATATCTCACAGTGGGCTTACACTGCATTTTAAAGCTATACTTGTACTTATAGGCCCGTATTCCGATAGCGAGGTTTAAGTTAACCCCGGTCTAAGTCTGTGGTTTAAGTATGGAGAGCCAAAAGAGGCTTGAATCTATAATAGTCGATGTTTAATTTACCAGCACATTTGGCACTCATATTATTTAAAACTGTCTCGGAATAAAAACCTCAATAG
>BQKZ01002107.1:46096-76096 GCA_036244855.1 Temnopleurus reevesii
GGGGGGGGTGGGGGCCTCGGAGCCCCCACCCCCCTCGACAGATTTCGCGATAATTTCTGATAACGCGGCTCTCTGACTTTTTCTTTCAAGTCTCCCGTAACTTTTAAGACCGTTTTTGCGGAAATCGGACCGACCGTTACGACGTTACGTAACATTTTATACACGTACAGCCTCAAAACTGCTCCAAAACGTGATTGTGTGTACAAAGCCAATTCAAATTGTGTTTTTCAATTAAATCACATAGAACTTCATATCTTTATTTTCAGTGGCTAAAATCAATTCATTTTAGCATTATTATGCTTGAAAAAATATTTGAAATTAATTTTGATCAGAAAACAATGGAAAACAAAAGATCGAAAAAACAATGAAATGCATAAGAAATTGAAGAAACAATAAAAAATATAAAACATTAAATTTGTCAGTGCAATTTTTTTGTGGGGAATTGTGAGATATGATACCAGGAATACCTATACCAAATATTAGCTTTCTATCACCACTATTTTGTGATTCAGAGCACAAAATGCATTTTTATGCATAAATTAGCATGATTAATTGATTAAAAATAACCATGTGCATTTTTCGAAATTCTGATGATGCCAATTTGTAGTTTACAAGATACTCTACTCGCGTGCAAATTTTCGCGGCGATAGCGCGGTCGACAGCCGAGAACAGAAGGGGGCCTGAGAGCCCCCCCCCCCCCCCGGTTATGAGAACTCCCAAAAATAGCCCGGGCTAATTAGGGTTAAGCATAGTTTTAAACTCATCTGAATCAGCAATCTTTCTATTTTATTTATTTATTTAAAACGGATTAAAATTACAATATCTATCGCGGCCTAATGGCCGAATTGCAGATATACGTACATACAAATATACATGTAGTGAAAAATGAATGATTGTACAGCGAAATAGAATTGAACACTCACAAATTGTAGGGTATACATTAAAACCTTGGTTTTCTAAATATTTCAACGGTAATTTGGGATTGAGTTCCATAAATCTATAGGCCGCGTGTACAAAAGATTTGGATTTCATCGAAGGAACTACAAAGAGTTTCCTTTTTGCTTCACCTCTGAAAGCTCCGAGCTAGCTGATATAAACGTAACATCGGGGACATAGTATTCGGCCTTTGGCTTCGTTCAATGGATTCCTTCATTCATCATTTTCATATTTTTAGACTTACCATAATCATATATTTTTGTATCTGGAACCCTTGGAAGATGAGAGGTATTTATTTTAATTCTTCTGAAAGGACAATCCAGCCAGTCTTATATGTTATATGTCTTTTTACTGATTGGAAATAAAGTACACTTCAATACAATTCCCGGGGCTTCAGTCTTGTTTGTACAGTCATCACGGGATCATTACGGGATCACACGGGATCATTACGGAATCATTACGGGATCACAGCTTTGAATCCAACTGCAAACCCTTCATTTTCCTTCTCCTTTGCAAATTTTCTTTCATTTTTTTTCTCTCCGTTGGATCAGGAATGATTTTTCAATGCTAACTGGGATGATAACTCTGCTATCACATGGGGAAGGGGGATGCAATCGCTACAGCACATACATGGCCAAAAAGACACGGGGAGAAATACTTCCCTGCTTTGAATGGCGGGAGTTGCCATGGAAACCTCTCGAGGGAGACAAGCATTTAAAGTCACATTTAGCAGACGATGGGTGATCAGACTTTGGAGTAAAGACGGGATGGGAAATCTACACCCTCTAAAGTGCATTAACCGATCGCTTTTTGGGCGAGGGAGAGAACGGATCACAGTGGGTAAAGCAACATAAGCTTTGCATTCATATTGCATTCGAGTGAAAAGGATCCATTTACACGTGAGGGGAATCGTTGATGGGACTAAGTAATATCAAGGTGCTCCCCGACCTACCCCACCCCCTTCCCAATTCTTCTTCTCTCTCAATCATGCCACCCCCTCCAGGTTTCTCTCTCCCTCCCTCCCTCTCTCTCTCTCTGTCTCTCTGTCTGTCTCTCTCTCTCTCCACCTCTCTATCTATCCATGTATCTATCTATCTATCTATCTATCTATCTATCTATCTATCCATCTATTATATCTATATTTCCGTATCTAAACCTCTTCGTAGCACTGTTTTCATATATTTCTCTATTTCTGCATATTATTTGAATTTAATTGAATTAAATTATTTTATGTAATCCTATGATATTTCTCACATAAATTTCTGTATACTAAACAGGCTACGATGCTATACTCGAAATGATTATCATTATCAGCATAGTTAAATAATGTTGCTCGCTTTATAATGTCTTATATAAGTTATCCTTGCAATGCATATAAACATAATGCTATTTTCGAAAACACATTCTTTCAATATTGTTTAAACACTCACATCTCCGTGTAAAACGGTCAAAACATGACTAAGATGTCTCGTAATTTTAGCCTTGGTCATTTGCGTCTACAGTTTGATGGTTGTCTCTTACGTCACAGCATCTCACTATCTTACTGATGAGGATGATCTTATTATGCGTATCAAGACTCTAAGGTTATATGGCTACAGGGAGCTGGACAATCATCCTAAAGGCCCGGGCACACCAAACACGGCACGGCATCACGGCACGGTATTTACGCGCTATCTTGGTTGCTATTGGTCAGCGCGCTTCTCCGCGCAAAGGATGCTTCACAATTGGCCAATCACAGAGGAGAAATCGGGTAAATACCGTGCCGTTATGCCGTGCCGTGTTTGGTGTGCTCGGGCCCTCATGGTGATTTTTTTATGTGTGACGGTTATATCTAAAACTTTAATAACATTCGACATATTCATATTTCATTAGGAATTGGTAAAAAAAAATATATATAAATGGGCGGTACTGATTACTTATCAGAGTTGAAATTACCGATAACGATTCATAGTACAGCTATCAAGGGCGAATCAAAAATGTGGCGGAAATTATGAAATTTTCTGACAAGCAAAAAACAAAGCTTGAACGTTACATTCCTCGGCCGAGCTCACAATTGAAATATAGAAAAGATCCTCAATGAACAAAAGATATATTATTGCAGCAGAGTGCATCATCTTCTTGCAATAGAAGATTTTTTATCAGTTTAGTGTGTAAAAAAATCGAAAAATGAATCATCTTAATCTTCCACCAACCATTCAAGCTACCATTCAAGCTGTGAAGAAAAAAAATCAAATGCACGCGGACGGGATTCGAACCCGTGACCCCTTTGTTACTAGACCATTGTCACATACAGTTTATGGTTTACATTCCCAACCGATAAATGTCTTGTGCAGTTTAGCATTTCCCCCAAATGAGAGTTTNATTCGCTAATAGCACTATGGTGGTCCAGTGGTTATGAAACTAGTCTAGTTAGGACACTGGTCTTGTGACCCAGAGGTCGCGGGTTCGAATAACGTATGGGTCCCTGTGC
The DNA here is from genome assembly GCA_036244855.1 of Temnopleurus reevesii. Lineage (NCBI taxonomy): Eukaryota > Metazoa > Echinodermata > Echinoidea > Temnopleuroida > Temnopleuridae > Temnopleurus > Temnopleurus reevesii. Next base: position 49,503 of record BQKZ01002107.1, read on the forward strand.
CTATTTATATCACCTTGGCATCTAAAACACAGCAGTAGTTGTGTATGAAGACTAATACAATTCATCTATACCCCAACTTGTTAGTGAGAACCATCCTGCTCGCTTAGTTGAGCCTGTTTTCAAAAGGTCTGAAGCCTAATTAAATATTCTTAATGAGACTATGCTCACCTCGCCTCTGCTTACATTCCCCCAGGCAGAGTCTTAACAAGGTTTATATTTCAGTTAATGAACATCGTTAGCTTAAAACTTTAACCTGGGGCCCAGGATAATGATCTCAAAAATGTTTAAATAGCGTCCCGAATTGTCACAACATTCGAATCAATATTTTGCTACACCTGTAAGGCTTGCTATTAAGACAAAATATAGATTAAGAAAATACGTTTATATGAATGGACAGGTGCAAAAGACGCAAATTGTGATATTCTTCGGATTAGTTTTGGTGTTATTGATGTCAAAGATCCCCAAATAAAAAGAAGACCTATTGAATCTCTGTGTTTCAAGTCTGGGCATTAATTTTAAGCATTTAAACGTTTTTTTTTCTCTGCTACTACCATTCTGAATCTCAAATTATATGCCTCCTATTCTTATATATATGAATCGAGCCCGCCACTAACATCGACCTTCTTGGTGGTTTAGTGGTAAGATGCTTGTCTAGTCATCGAGGGGTCGTGGGTTCGATAAATACCCGACTATGGGGGTGTTGTTCGAAAGATGCAATTGATCACAAGTTGCAGTTGATCGGAACGTATCAATCAAAACCATCGTTTCATGAGCTTCTTGGTAATTGCGCATACCATGCGCGAATGAAAATGCACGTTACAGTTTGCAAAGTTGCAGTTGATTTGCAGTTTATTTTGAACAATAACCCCTACGTCTGTGATTTTTTTTTCACAGCATCAATTACAGCTTAACTTGTAATCAATCTCTATTTTTGTTATCATGTAGGTACACCTCCCGTCATGAAAGTAAGAAGAAACTGAAAAGTAAACAAAAAAGATCACTTAAAAGTAAACGTATTAATATGAATTTTCAGCTTGCATTTATTATTAGGCGCTCAAGTAAAAGAAAATTTGCGACCTCTTCTGCCTACTTTAGAGGGCTCGAGCCGAAACTGTCCCTATATTCGCATGGCCCAGTAGTATATAGGCTACTATTACACATTATGCAAAAGCGTATAATGAATCAAGGGCAATAGCACTGATTCGATATCTCTGGTGACATTTAAAACAAAAGATAAAGTTCTGGAAAGATTGAGTGAAGACATCAATCACTTGTCAAGTAACAATAAACCTGATAACGGTATCACTTGAGCTCTTCCTCTCCGCTTGCTAGCTTTATGGATTTACAATCCCTTCATTTTCCTATCAACACTGTGTCAACGAGCTCTTAAATTCCTATATCTGATCTTCATCGAGAGGACCGTCTTAAAAGCTCATTCACCATAGGTCTCTCGTCCACCGCTTTGTGAGGGGAAAGGGAGTTGGGTCGAGGGGGTAAAATCTCCCTAAATTCGGATATACTATAGCTGTAAGAAATGTATTATTATTTTGAAATTCTAGCTGTACATAATTCCACATGTTTATAATTTCCTGACAATAATAATGATGATGATAATGATAGTTATAATAGTAATGATAATAATAATAATAGTAATAATAATAACAATAATGATAATAATAATAATAATAATAATAATAATAATAATAATAATAATAATAATAATAGTAATGATAATAATCATAATAATAATAATAGTGATAATAGTAATAATAATGATAATAATAATAATAATAATAATAATAATAATAATAATGATAATAGTAATAGTAATAACATTTACAGGGCATTTTATTCTGGGGTTTCAAAGTGCACAGGTGGACTGTCTAGCATAATACTGGTAGAATATAAAGGGCAACAGATAACAAATTATACAATTTGACAAATAAAGAACAAGCTAATAAAGAGTAGTTTTCATCATTAAACTATTTTTCTTCCACCTCCCCCCCCCCCTCTCTCTCTCTCTCTCTCTCTCTCTCTTTCTCTCTCTCTCCCTAAATCTTCCTATTCCTAATTATTTTGGGTGACCTTAACTTTTTCTCCAAAGGGTTACATCAACAAAATTTTTAGGTCTTACTATTGACGACAAATTAAAATGGAACGTTCATATACAAAATATATCCAAAATTATTTCACGTAACATTGGAGTTATAAATAGAATCAAATATACTTTCCCAAAATCCACTCTCTCAACACTATACTCCTCACTTATTCTACCCTATCTTAATTATGGAATAATGGCCTGGGGCAATGCAAGTAAAACCCTAACAAATAAAGTCACTGTTCTACAAAAGAAAATAATTAGAATCATCCATAAATCTCCTTACCGCTCACATACTGATCCCCTCTTTTACGAGTCCAAAATCCTTAAGTTGTCTGATCTATTTCATTTCCATACAGGTCAATTTATGTTTAAATTAAATAATCAACAACTCCCATGTACATTCATGGAAATGTTTACAAGAAACAATGCCATTCATAACTATCCTACACGACAATCCCGTTCCTTTCATCTTCCTCGCACACGCACAGTTCTCGCACAAAAAGCTATCTCATTCTACGGCCCAAAATACTGGAATTCACTAAGTAGCAACATTATAAATTCAATAAGTTTTAACACCTTCAAATTTAAGCTAAAAAAACACCTTTTATCTTCATATAATTTGTAAATTTAGCGGCTTGCACCAACCACCTTCTCTCTTTTGCACATGTATTCTGTATCCCTCTCTCTCTCTCTCTCTCTCTCTCTCTTCTTCTTCTTCTTCTCCTCCTCACTCTTTCCCCACAATTAGACATGAGATAAACATGATATTTTATTTTTGTACTATATAAAATGAAAGAAATAAGAATATATTTAAGTTTAATGTTTCTTTGAGGTATCCATATCCAAACAAGCTATGCTTTTCTTTGGATACCTCTGTTTTTCCTCAATATAATTTCAAATGTAACGAGTTTATATATTTGTACCATATGTGATAATGTTTAACATTTGTTATTTTGTCTTACAATTTATATTTTTTATCTCGTTTATATTCATGCATGTTTATGTTAAATTGTAATTGTTATGATTTGAGTGAAAAATAAAAAAATATCTGAATCTGAATCTGAAATCTGAATCTTCTCAAGTAGGATCTATTTTTCGTTTGATCCATCCCCGTTTTCGCACTTCAGAAAATAAGGCATTCATTTAATACTGTAGAACACCATATAAGTGTTATAAAAAAATATTAAAACATTAAACATATTCCAATGGTGTCTTAAAATAATATTTTAAAGCAGTACGTTTTATTCCATTCCGATTGAATATTGCCATCAGTCTGATTCATCGCAATCATTCATATGTTATCACATTAACAATCATGCACTAGATTTTTTCTGTCTCATTATCTTCATGCACATTTTTTTTCTATTCTTTAGTAACTATTGAATGTCTGCGATTCTAGCTAAGGGCCGACTCACACCTTTGCATTTTTAACCTGCGTCGGCCCAGCCTTTGTTACTTTTAAAAACGTTCCCTGGACGCACAAAGACGCAGGTCATACACGGTGGACTGACACTCGGCGTACGTTCCGTGAGCGCAAGCCGAACGTCCGTCTACCGTCTGATCAGCGTATAATGTGCGCTCAGGGAGCGTTTTCAAAAACGCTGGGCCGACGCAGGTTAAAAACGCAAAAGTGTGAGTCGAACTTAAACCTAACCCAAAGAGGCAGGTGTCTGTGAAGGCTCTCGGCCTGAGGGCTCCCCAGAACACCTACCACTAACCTCACCCTAACAAACCATCTCCCAACACTCCAATAATTCACCACGGACTTTACTCCATCTTCCGTTACCATGGTTACTAACATTGCGGTAGTGACGTCATTTGCTTACTCTACCTGTGGTCTTTGAAGAGCGAAGATGAGGGATGATGTTCCAGTCGAAAGAGCGAGGTATCTAATTCTCAAACTGCGGGTAAGGCGTAGGCGATCTAAGGCGATATTTCTTAGAACAATAGAGACTCATCAATAATCGGTCATATTTCCCTTGTCCACCTATTCCATCTCGCCCGATTCTATTTCAATGGATGAAACCCCTTTGGTTGTAGTAATGAAAGGGAAATGAATGTGTACAGGAGAGCACAAACTTGGAAGGAATGCTCAAACCAAATAATGGGGAATTTATGCCTGATGATTATTAAAGGAAGAAGGAAAATGATGACAAAAATAGCTTTGTCAAGCCGACAAAATTGTTATACTAGTCTCTCATATACTCCTTCTTGTTTAGGCTGGAAGGAAAAAACTACCTCATTAAATTTACTTTCTAAAAACAAGTCCTCTTGTGTACAACATTTCTAACCATTTCATTTCCAATTAAAATTGTTTACAAATATTAGCTTTAAGAATTTACGTGTATAAGAAAATTGTATAAGAATCACTATAATGAAATGGCATTTGGTGGTGTTCAGTTTTATAAAATGTAATGCAACGTTGAAACAAAAACTATGAAATCAGTTTAAAAACTCCATCACAGCAAGCATAGATGTTGGAAAGAGTGTGATGTTGTGACCAAATATCAGACAACTATAATTTCTGGAACATGTTTACCTACTGACAAATCTTTACACAATATGGAATACAGTATAATGAAAAGTGGAATAGACAAGAAAAGTGTGCTTACCGTAATATCGTCTCGAGTTGCCATGGTTATTGAAGAATGCAGCCGACAGATCTATAGTGAAAGAATTCGAATAAATACAATACAATGTAAGTTATTGGACATGAAGATGAATAGACACGAATTTCCGCAGCAGAGTTTGAATCAGACACGCACGGAGGTTGCTCTACAGGTCATGTGATTTCAAAGACATCGTGATAATGATTTTATAAGCATACATGAGACAAACACTTGAACTAATGTTCTGATGTTCATGAAGTAAATCTTTTGAAGGTGCTTCCCCTCTTCTATATATATATATATAAAATATATTGGCAATAAGTAGGCTTATTTAAACATCTTTAGAAGAAAGTGAGTTTGCATTTTTTGCGCACAATACGAGTTATCACATTATATGTATTTGATAATTTTTTCATGAAAGATTTTTTTACCTTCACGTAATCTTCTCTCGTTGGGAGTAATCTCACACCTAATTTTGTACAACTATTGCTCTGATTCAGTAATAATTTTCCAATATAATGGAACTACCGATGAAGATTTGACATGGCGAAACACTGCGCGGGTCATAACTATGTATTTTCTTTTGATATTTTTCGTTCACTTTAAACGTAGTGAACTCTCATTGGCCTAACTGGATGATCACGTGTCTGCCAAGCATGGCCCGAACATGATACACTGCATCGCGCGACAATGGGGCAATTACAGGACTGGGCATTCACTCTTCAATCAGTCTGTATCAAACATTATCGACACCTCGTGGTTTACCATCCAATGACTCGGCCTGAGAACCATTCGCCCACTTAACACGCCCACTACACAAGCTAAACCAAGAAATTATTATTCCTTGGCTAGACTGATGGAACAAGCACGGAGTTATATAGAAGATTTTCATCGATAAGTGGTGATCAGTTAAAACAAGTTTTAAGCTTTTACCAACCATTTGATTTGGTGACTAGTTTTCGTCCTCTCTTGTGGAGATTATCAAGCCTAATGAAATATTGTGCTGTTTTACTCCAACACGATATAAGTTATTTTCGAAAAGTTAAGTCGAACGCAATCTCAGTGGTTCTTTGTGATGATATTGAAATCGGAACCGGCTTGTCATTGTTGTGTCCGCGCAGTTGAATACACGGTTTACGAATCTATCGTCTGCGTTCGACTTTTCGAAAATAGTTATATCGTGTGAGTCCCTGAATTTGATTGCTAATCTGATAGCGATTAATATCAATTGCAAGTCTATCATATAGTTTGCAACTGATCGCAAAATCAAATAGCGATTAATCGCAAACCTTTATGTCACGTGGCTCTTAAGACACCCTCATATTAGAACGATTTTAGAATACACTGCCGGAAGAGAAAACATGTCTGAACACAAACTTCAATGCCATGTTGATAAACATATTATTTACTTTCATTTCATTCGATAAAGATGTCTTTAACGAAATAATTTTAATTATAATATGTATGTGGGTAGCAAATTAAATCCATTTAGTATCTTCAAATCGCAACATTTATGACACTTGTTTAAAATGACGATCATAATCAGGAGGATGGGATTGCATAATTGTGCTCACGTATTCCGAGTCGAAATATAACCATTAATGATTTAAAAAAATCTCTAATATTCACTAAGTTACAAAATTTTAAGATTCAGAATCAGCATTAACAAAAACATGTGTTAAATAATCATCATTGATATCATTTTATTTAAACTGATCATTACTGACGCAGGGTTGCGTTAATGATGACGTTTGTTTTCACCTTACCTTTACTATAATAAGATTAATGAGCAGAGCAACAAAACAAAATATTTTTTTCCATTTCCATAATATTCTTGTCTGATACAACCAACAGTTCTTCGAAGGTGTTTGAAAGATCTTATGCCTGAGGCTTCGGATTATGTCATTATACGTTCGTGCTGTGTTCATTTACAGCTGGGTACCTTCCATTACATTTTCAAACAGCTGCAAACAAATGATTTATTTTCCTGTATTTTGTAAAAGATTAATCAACGTGCAATGGCAATTGTTATTTGTTGTTATGCACGTTGCTATCAGCAATCGTGCACCCAGGATTTAAAGATCAGGGGGGGGGGGGCGAAATTAGAATTAGGTCGAGGCCCCTCCCCCCTCTACATTGAGGAGCTGACAAGCAAAAGAAAAGTAAATCAGTTCAGATTCTGTGCTCCAAGTTACTTCCTTTTAACCGAAAAATTTGGCACCCCTAACTATGACCCGGTCCACCCCCTCCACCCCCTCTCAGGTTGAGAAAGAAACAAATTTTGTCAATCGTCAGTGAGTGTAAGTGTAATGATATTATTTCACATGAACTTCTTATACGTAGGAAAAATTTCGGGTACCCTGATATACATTTTGGTTCGTTTCTGAACCAGGTCTTAGCTATATAAGATAAAAAGAATATACTACAGATATATTTGATAAATGTCGCATAATACAGGATAATTATATCATCTTCGAACACGAACAGCATCAATGTATCGTAGTATAATAATTAAATGAGATACCCTTATCATTGCGAGTGCAAGAACCTTAAAATTGCCGCTCTTTCTGTTATTCCCATCACAATTTATTAAAAGTTAATGAACGTATTTGGGGTCGCTTTCAATTAAATCAACCCACGCATCCATTGCAACATAACACATTCTTAATCGGATCACCTATGAAGAACCTAGTTTAAGGGAGTGTTGCACAAAATCAACTGCAAAACAACTGCAACTTTGAAAATTGTAATGCGCATTTTTATTCGCGCACGGTATGCGCATTTAACAAGACGCGCATGAAACAATGATTTTGATTGGCGCGGTCCGATCAACTGCAACTTGCGATCCATTGCAACTTTTGAACAACACCCCCTAAGTCAGGGCGTAAGGAATTCCATGCCTTCGACCTATATATTCTTCAATCGATATTATGCCCAGCACATCTTATCAAATTATTCCACACATTATGAAACATAATTGGCCCCCTCTTAATCAGCATTCATCATAGTACCCTCGTATTATCTCAAGCCGTGTGACATGTATGATCGTGATGTGAGTCAGGTGTCCCCAGGGGGCGTGCGTGTATCTTGTTGTTATAACACCTCACACCCCTGCTTTGCTTTGGGGCATGTCACTGAACACATTCTGAATAACTACTGGTCACTTCTTGTGTTTTATTACAGTACCCCCTCGAATCACTTATAATTACAGCAATGTATTATGTCATAAATCACGTGATGGACAGCTTAAGAAACATTTTAAAGCATTTTCAGCTATTAAACAAATATTTTGAATAAGATACAATACATAAGGATATTTCTAGTGAAGGTATCATAAAAAGGTTTTGAAGTCATGTATATCGGTAAAGCTCGGCATAAAAACCTGCAAAAACTCTCTCTTCTTTGAAAAATTCACAATTCTTAATGGCAAAAACCTTAAATCTAGCGAAGGGAGGTCAGTCATTTTGCTACAAAAAAGGCTTATTATGGAACCTGATATCCAACCAATAATCCGTGTTATGATAGTCCATGCTATAATGTAATGAATACCTCACACTAAACATGTGGGCGAACCAAGCCTTTAGCATTACGGACCTTGATACTGAGAGATCGTCGTCATTATCATCTCCATCACAAATTTTCCTTTGTGAACTTGCTTTTACGCCACCATAGTCGCCAGCAGTGCAGTTTGTCCATTCGCATAATGTCCGCAACTCCAATGCATTTCAATTCAATTAAAATAAAATTCAATTCAATTCAAATTTCGTTTTGATTGGCGAAGGTCTTTTCTTTTCTTTGGACAGAAATGAAGAAAGTAAAGAAAGTAAAATAAAATCAGTCAGTATATCAGTACACATGTGCAAACTGCAGAAGCCCTCTTGGGTCTCTTGCACACAAGTTTAGCTTACTGTGCTTGCCCTTTTTTGTCGTCCTTTTCCTATTATCTTTGCGGTGGGGAGAGATGTACGAAGGATGGATATAATTCCATATTAACCCCCTCCATGTCTTCAAATCCAGGATGCGCACATGTTGCCCACTCACTAAAAAAAAATAGGAAAAATAGCTGCCAAATATTGGGTCATCTGAAGTTTAAAGTCTATTGCTTGGGAAGACAATTGTTTCATATCTTCAGTAGATAACTTTAGTCGAAAAATGATTAACTTTTGTTTGTTTGTTTGTAAGTTCGTTTGTTTCTATGGCAGAGAGTATAGTGAAAAGATGCGGGAAAATTGTCATAAAACCGGAAATTCTTAGCTTTTGCACTAATAATACATAGTAGTCGACTTTAGTACATAATCATGGTTGAATGTTTTAGTCGAATTTTGTCCGCGCACAACAAAGCCGTTCGCCCTGACTTTTCTTCGATAAGGAATGAGGGGAGCAGATTACAATGATAACAGTTTGTCAGCCATTTAATATCGAACTAGAATTAAAGTGGGTCACTTGAATTTTGAGCTGCCGCTGAGTAGAAACAATTGTTTCACATCTAAAGTAGATAAGAGATGATTCCTTTTATTTCGTTTATGCTACTAAAGTGTGTTTTTTCTTGGCTGTTGTTGTTTTTTATTCTCTAATTCAATGACTCACAAAATACTTTTTTTTTAGTTTCTGGTAGTAATTATGACTATTTTTTGTATTTAGAAGTATTTATTTTCAATAATCGAAATTACATAAAGAATGCATCATATACTGACATAATAAAAATCACATAACACAAATGATATAAAACTTATTAAAGAAATATGCAAAGAGAAAACGATAGATATAAGAGAAAACGATAGNTAGAAGACAAATTATTTATTCCACATAGCATGTTTTTATTGGATTTATATTTAATGTACACGGGCCAATGTAAAACCAGGTTCTCTTGATGCACGAGCTGAATGTGAGCAATCCACCGAATGTTTTTAATTGTAACTGTTTTTCATACGGAGATAAATTCAACCAATCAATCCCATTTACCTAAGAAATGTATCTCTTCGACATGATCTCATTAATGTACATCACCGCCCTTATCAGATAAGTCTCGATTCAATATCTAATTCACTGGCATCATTACAAAGCGTGGGAACGCAACAACCCCGCCGTAGATCCCTCCCGCCCATGGGGGTAGTTACCGTTAAGCCTTGGTCACATATGGCCCCGGAAGCAACACGATTCAACACGACTCCCTGTTCGGAGGCTATTAACTGTGAATTAACAAAGAGTCATGTTGAATCGTGTTGCTTCCGGGCCTCAGTGTGACCGGGGCCTTAGACCTTTCCTTGAAAAACACCTGAACGCAGGGAAATCCCTCCGCCTAATCACATGATCAACCGAGACCTATCAGACCTATTGGACGATGCTAGGATTCACGCGGTAAGACTCACGCGGTAATGAATAGAATTCATAACCCTTAAGGCCCGAGCACACCAAACACGGTGCGGCATAACTGGACGGTTTTTACGCGGTATCTTGATTTCTATTGGCCAGTACGCTCCTCCGCGCAAGGGATGGTCAACAATTGGCCAATCACAGGGGAGACATCGCGTAAAAACCGTGCCGTGATGCCGTGCCGTGTTTGGTGTGCCTGGGCCTATAGAGTGGGCGTGTGATGGGGGCTGTAAGACGAACGGGTCTTTAAAATGGCAAGGACTCGAGGGGGATTGAGTGCTTTATTGAAGATAAATGAGCAGGATCAACTCTCTTCAAAGCTTCTTGTAATGCCAGAGTGACATTTTCACGCGTTCGTTTTGATTTATAGTTTGTTAACCATTTCATGATAGTCCGGGAAAATGTTTAAACGATGTTTAAGCGATCCATGTCTCATCCCTCAAAGCCTCCGCATCATCCCCTAAGATTCCATAATTTGAATATTTCTAGGTCCTCTTCTAAAAAAAAGACCGAATGTAGTGATTGCATTAATTTTGCGCAGTAACTCTGACAAAGAGTTTTGGAAATACGGAACTCGGATACCTGTCCGATTACGCGCTTTGTAAATGCCAGTTTATTGCTATTATCAATATATTAGTATTATTATTATTATTATTATCATTATTATGATTATTATCAATACCATCAACATCATTATAATTACTATTATTATTATTATTATTATTATTATTATTATTATTATTATTATTATTATTATTATTATTATTATTATTATTATTATTATTCAGATTTAAAACCTTGCTGGTCTGATTACTAATATCTTCTTCCCATAATTTTTTTTTTAAATATCGGGTTCATGTAATAATTTCCTCGTCAACATATGATCTAGAGCAGGATAACGATAGGAAAAGGTTTGGTGACAGACTCTACTCACGACTGGTAATCATACAACTCTCATAGTGATATATATAAATAGCATCTAACTTTAACACACCTATATACGACGGACATTCTACAATTTTTATCCGGATAAATGTAAGGCATAACATTTCCTAATGGAATTATATGCAAAAAAAAATCCTAGTAATAGAATTATATCCTGGGATATGTCATTTTTGGTTACGAACCAGTCGATAAAAATGACAAGTGCATGATTTTTTAAAGGATTTTTTGCACACCTTATTATCTACTTAATCGGTGTAAAGAGATCATATNATTATCATTATTATCATCATTATTATAATCATCATCATTATTATTATAATTGTTATTATTATTATTATTATTATCATTATTATCATTATCATTTTTATAATTATTGTTATTATTTCTATCATCATTATCATTATCATTATTCAGATTCATAACCTTTTTTATATATTATATTGCATTAATGTATATAATAATTTCCTCGTCAACTTATCATCTAGAGCAACATAACATAACATACCTGGCAGGAATCTTTATTCCTTGAAATGCCATGTGCGCTGGTGGCTGCCGGGCTAGAGCCAGGGTAATACATGCAAAGCGCCTTGAGCACTCAGCAATGAGAGTGGATACGTGCGCTATATAAATTGCATATATTATTATTATTATTATAACATGATTGAATATTGGCTGCAATAGTTCAGTGGCAGACTCTATTCACGACTGGTAAACATATAACTCTAATATTGTTAATAATATCTAACTTTAGCACACGGAACGGACGAACATTTTACCATTTTTATGTAGATGAATGTAAAGTAAAATATTTCCTAGTAATGGAATTATATCCTGGAATTTGTCATTTTTGGTTACGAACCAGTCGATAAAAATGACAAGTGCATGATTTTTTAAAGGATTTTTTGCACACCTTATTATCTACTTAATCGGTGTAAAGAGATCATATTCTCCACGGAATGCTCACTCCCGAAATGTCAGTGTCACTTTTGTAAAACATTGTAATATATTTTTCATGATGAACCGTCCTCTGTCATTACATTGCTCCTTCCCTTGTCTAGCCCACTCTCATCCCACACATCACATCCCACGCACTATTATCTTTCTCTTCATAATGATTGCTGGGCAGCACGTTTGTTGATGTACTCTTCCCGCGGGTTGTATAAGCCCCTCTAATGACTAAGATTTTTCTCTTTCTTACCGCCGGCAGAATTCCTCATCCGCCCGGCTTAATGTGTAACTTCCGTTTCATATTTCATAGAGTTTAATGATTATTCATTTCAGGTATATTTATTGAATTGTTAAAAGCCCACTCACATTACCATGCATATACTGTGCTAATATTTCAGTTACATTATAAATGTTTAAGATACCTTATACATTTTATTTAGAATATATGATTTGTGATTTTTGGAAAATGAACTTGAACTTGAACTTGATATCATTGGAAAAAAATTATTATTATTTTAATTTCATTATTATATTTTGTCATTCTCGATGGCATCAGAAACGCATCAAACATTATTGTAAAATAAAGTGCTACGAATATTCACACCCCTAAAACGTTGGCTAAATGTTTACCCATATCTGGGCGGCAACATAATGTACTGTACACACATGACTATTGGTCAGAATTAGTGCAACGTATAGTTGAATTTTGCATTTCCACCTGAAAATAAGCATATTTAATCCAAAGGCTGTGTGAAAATATCCAACTTTAGGTCGGAATTTGCAATTTTGCCATAAGCTGGACATATTTTTGATAATAGTTGTGTGGACAATATAATAATAATAATAATAATAATAATAGATGAAATGTATATAGCGCACGAATCCACTCTGCTGAGTGCTCAAGGCGCTTTACATTATTATTGTTGCCAACCAACTTTTAAAGACTGTATGTAATGCTTGAAAGGAGAAAGGGGAAAGGGGATGTTGGAGTGATGAATAGTACCACATCACCATGGAAGCGTTGTCGATCGTTAAAAAATACTTTATTTCACACACCAACTCAGCAACTAAAACAAAAAAAACAGAGTCATAATGCATGGATCTTCTCGCTTCCTTGCGGTGGAAAGTGCATTAAAATGTCAAACTGTTTATCAGGCAATATTTGGTGTCAATATTGGCAAGGGAAGTGTTCAATTGTACTCGACCTTAAAGAATCTAAACACAACCCATCCTTCCAAATGTCACAGGGGCACATCCAAAAGGTTTACATCGAGATGTCTGGGAATAGCATTTTGATTCTCTTAGAATCAATATATTATTCATCTTGAACGAAAATATCTCTCAACATACCAGGGGCTCGTCTCACTGAGAGTGACATTTTAAGGAAAGTGATGAATCAGTTGAAATGTATACACTGATGATTCCTATACACATTACTATCAAGTAATAATAATAATAATAATAATATACTATACTTATAAAGCGCATATCACATACAATGTCTCTATGCGCTGATTGTAATCTGAGAGTAATCGACAATCACTGGTGTCAAACCTCTCTATAGTGGCCATCCAAATCTGAAATGTCTAAACAAGAACTCAATACAGGAACCGATACCTTACACGCTATTCTTGTCAGTAGAATCTTAATGTTTTAATTTAATGAATTTCTACTATAAAGTGTTTTATTTTATCACATTGTTCATCAATATTGTAATGAAAAAGGATTTAGTTTATTTCTGAAATGTGAAATAATAAATCAATCAATCGTTCTATCAAACTACTCGAGGTGGTTATACAACCCCCTGTACTTATTGAATTACATTGGTTGCCCATAAGACAAAGAATAGCATTCAAAATTTTGTTGCTCACCTACAAAGCACTTAACGGTCAGGCCCCTATTACTTGTCTGAATTAGTATCGTTTAAGTCGAACAAATATTCCTACCATTTACGCAGTAGACAGGACAAACTTATTCTTAAACTGCCACACCTTAAAATAAAAGTGGCACTTTGTGACTGCGCCTGCAGCTGTGCTGCTCCAAAACTTTGGAACACATTGCCAATAGAAATAAGATCATCTCCATCTGTAGATGTTTTAAAAAACTTGTTGAAAACCCATTTATTTCTTGAAGCTTTTCAATGATATCTTGCACCTGTATATGCATTATTTTTGTAACAATTGATATCCACATACCCTAACATCACAGCGCAGTAGAGTATATCCATATAGTGACTGCGCTATATAAATCATCTAATTATAAATTATCTAAATATCATGTACTCATCCGCTGGATAAATTATATTTTTATGAAAAGTGGTCCTGTAGAAAATGGTCTTTATTGACAGGCTCTAGAAAGTCCAGTACCCATTTTGCAGGCGGTAGCCAGAGGGGCCGCTCAGATTGAACGGGCGCCCCCGTAAACATTTAGAAAATAAAACAAAAAGTAGAATTGAAATGGGCATAAAGAAGTTGAGGACCTCATGTATTTCTTGTTTTTATTTTTGTTTCATGTCAACTCTGCGCGGAATGCAATGTACATGCTTTTTTGGAGGTGGGGGCGGAGGTTTGCTTGTCCAAATTTTTTTAAACACATTTCGACCCCCGTTCATGTTTAATCCTGTCTACACCTGTATTGCACCCATTTCAATCCCTCCCTCTGCTCTTTGTCACTAGCATTGGTAAGTGTGTCAAATAAACTTGCAATGGTTGTTCTAGCATCGTCTGAGAAGTGACCGGAAGTAAATGGGTGAAATGAGGCGAAAATGAACTGTCGTTGTCTATCAAGTCAGAAGGCAGGATCTTGCTAAATTATTCTTCATGAAATTGTAGGTCGTGTCAGTAACGGTATAATGTTTTAATGTGAATTATTGAGTACTGTTTCCTATTTCCGTACGACTCTCCTCTATTTCTCTCCAAACTTTGCTCTTCATGTCAAAGCTCATTCACACATTTGCATTTGTATCCATACCTATGACAAACGTATTCTACATTTGAAATATAATTGATTGATTGATTGATTGATTGATCGGGATCACACTTGGCTAACATTTGCGTTCATCGAGCACTCATCAGACGTATTTAGCGTCAGGCGAGCATATCACCTTTTTACATACAAGGAGAGTACTCTATGGTGAGCTTAGCCGAGTTGCCCAGCTATTTTCGACGCCTTCCTTTATTATTTGAAGAAATGATAGGTTCAAGGAGTTTATATGTACATTGTAAATTGTTTTAATCTGATTTTGATTTTATTTTACATATAAGTTTCTGTGCGTAAATGTTGGCTGTGAACGCAAAAGTGTGACTTGGACCTTATAGAAGACGACACCTCGCCCAATGACATATCACTCTCACGTGAGTATACGTGTTGGTAATGGACTTGGCCAGGGGTGATATATCCATTTCAATGGAACCCTCCTTTATGGTGACCTTAGCCGAGTTGCCAAGCCCTTTTATCTTTCGACGTCTCATCCCTTTATTATTTGAACCAGTGACTGGTTTACTATCCATTCGTGTGTCGATGTTAGCATCTTTCCCTTTTAGAATTTCAATCTTGTACTTCGATGATATTGTGTTTGCTGTATTCTATTATATTTGTTTTAAATGTGAATATTTAAATGTGTTCTGGGGCCCCATGGACGATCAAACTTTGTTTGAATGGGCTGCCCTGGTGAAATATTAATAAATGAATAAAATAAATGAAATGTTACACACCTGCAAACATAAGCGTAATGTTGTACACTAGAGTTGCCAAATTGGAAAACTGGGAACACCTTTTGGGGGTAAAAGGAAAATAGAATTGCGCATATAGCTAGGGGGAATGGGCGAGGGTCGGGCCCCTCTTTATATTTTAATGAAATAATCGGAAGTAAAACGGGATGAAAGAGACGTGAGGAGTAAAATTGCTTTACCATTATCAATAGTAATAATTCATTTTTGCTTATCAGCGATGGGAAGTGAAGACTTTTTTTTTATTAGGATACATAATACCACCCTCATTTCGCCACTAGTTCGTCATTGCAAACAATATTCTTTATTACTGCTCAATACAATAGACATAAATCGTGTTTACGGTTATCTTATAGAAAGGAGATCGGTATTCAAGAGGTGAGAGAGAAACTATATGAGGATGAATATATCTGAGACTACCGATATGAGTGTAAACGTTTGATTGCAGCCATTCGTATGGATGAGATTCATAGCTGTTTAATTTGTAGATGTGTAGGAAGCTACAAAGTATGAAACGTGAAATACAGTATTGAAATATATGCATAGAAATGGATCAAAGCGAAGTCGGAATGAATATAAAATACAACCTCACGGTGACTTCGCCAGGATAATGGCAGAATATTGAGCAAGGGAAAATGGTTTTCTTTTCTAAGACAAGACTAACCCACATACGCGTAGTGAAGGATGGAGCAAACGTAGTCATTGCCATGGTAACGCTAGGTCCGTATCACCTCTGGGTTCTATCATACTTTTTGGAATTAAAGCTTCTGGGAGGAAGCTTGTTCTGTTCCAGACATCCTGTGTTACACTTCATTATTCAAAATCCTTCTTCTCACTATTTCCACCTTCTTTCCCTCTATTTTTTATCATTTATTTTTCCGTTTTGTGGACGTTTGTTTCAGCTTGGGTAGGTTTAGCGATTCATGGAGCATGTGAAAGAAAATTGTAAATGCAAACGCATCTTTCCTTGAACGTAGCTGATGCTTATACGCATCTTTCCAACGATAAACCTTTCCAAAGGTTATGAGCATCTTCTTTTGGTCCCCCCCCCCCATATCTCTTGATAATATCTATCTTATCCTTCTCATCCCATTCCCCCTTCTTTTATTCTTCATTTATCTTCTTCATTTATTATGTTTCTTTCACTTTTTTCATAACAAGCAAAACAATTAAATGAACATGAATATATATTAATACATTTTTATCATTTTTACATTATTCTATAGTCTTGTTCTTTTTCTTCTTCTTCTTATCATTATTATTATTATTATCATGATTACTATTTGGTAGAACTAGTAGTATCATTATTACTATTATAATAATAATCATTATCATTATCATTATTATATTATTATTGTTATCACTATTGTTATTGTTGTTGTTGTTGTTGTTGTTGTTGTTGCTATTATTCACCTTGTTTCATTTCTTCTTCTTCTTCCTTGACTCATGCTCCTCTGAGAATTTTATTTCAATGATGCAGAAATATACCTTTATGTCGATTTTATAATTCAAGATTTAGAATGTAATAATGGTATCGCTATATTGCAGCTTTATGGTTGAAAAAATGTCAATCTTACTTGCAGTTAGTGAGAGTGGTATGAAACCTAATTTCATAATGATATCGTCATGCCACCAGGAAGTTGGGTTTTTCCTCTCTCTCTCTTTGCTGATCGTGTCTTAAAAATGAGGCAACTTTGATTCATCAGTTTTGTATTAAAAAAAACACGACGAGGTATGTCGTACATGAACTCACTCCAGAAAGAGGGTCGCCTGAATGTTGTCTTTATACTATGTGCATTCAGTCAAACTTAGTTTAATTTCAGCATATTGGCAACGCTTAATCAGTCGCAGGTCAGGGAATACAATATCGTGTTTCCTCTCCGACATCCCCATCACAGCGTGACTTTAACCCTTCTTTATCATCTACAAATCAAATATCGATCAAATGAAGATGTCGCCATGGATACGGTTAATGTTTAGGTTCCGCATCACGTGAGCTAATAAAAGAGCTCCAGTCCAGGGGTCTGTAACATAAACCAAGTTTGCGATCAATCGCAAAGTTTAGTACATGATTTGCCATAGACTTGCGATTGATATCGATCGTAGAATTGATTAGAAAGCTTTATGTTACAGTCCCCGGGACAAGCTTCTCCATTAACCATGAAGCTAGAAATGAGATACTCACGTGACCATGACAAAAAGAAACATGGCGTGAATACTTTAACAAGGTTCCCTAAACAAATACAACGCAATGCAACATGAAGGATGGGTGGAATTAAAACAGATTCATACGAAAGTTCATTGGTTGATAATAGTGGTATCATTTTTGGGTTTCTACTCATGCATTCAGGTACGTTGCTCTTTACCAACACATATCATGCGCGCATCCAGGATTTTGATACCCTGGCGACTGCGCCCCCCCCCCCTCCTCCTTCTTAGCTGGGCTGACAAGCAAAAAAAAAAAAAGGTCATCACCTATCTTATAGCGCGCCCCATTTTCAGTTAATTTGGCACCCTTCTGGCACCCTTTTGGCACTTGCTACAATTAAATATGGCGTACCTCAGGGCTCTGTCCTTGGACCACTGTTATTCTTAATTTATATAAATGATATTATAAACTCATCAACATTGTTCTCATACTCACTCTTTGCAGACGATACCAGCTTATTGTTGGCTGATAAGAAAGCTGAAGATTTATTGCTAATTGCCAATCAAGAGATTAAGAAATTGTATACATGGTTTTGTTGTAATAAGTTATTGTTGAATGTCCAAAAGACCAAATGTGTTATTTTTCGCTCTAAAGGTAAATCGCTTCCAGATGGTGTTACTTCTCTTAATATTGGGGATCATAATGTTGCTCCTAGTGATAGTGTTCTCTTCTTAGGGCTGACTTTGGATGAACATTTGTCCTGGAAGAATCATTTAAAAATTGTATGCACCAAGCTGAGCAGAAGTGTAGGTATAATTTATAGATTAAAATTCTATTTACCCGAAAGAGTGCTAATAACACTATATAACAGTATAGTTCTTCCGTATTTGACTTATTGTAATGTTGCCTGGGGTAACACATCTAAATCATATCTTGATAAAGTGAGAGTATTGCAGAAGAAATCAATAAGACATATTACGAATTCTAACTTTAGACATCCAAGTTCACCATTATTTCTTCGACTAAAGATGTTACCTCTGAGTGAGCTTGTGTCTTTCAACTGCTTGTTGTTTATGTATAAACTTCAGTCAATGCCTCATGAATGCACATTAATAAGTTTGTTCCGCCCAAACTCCAAAATTCATAATTACAACACCCGTCAAAGTGGTCATATCCACCAACCTTTTGCAAGAACAAATGTCACACTGTCCTCCTTCCATATCTCTTGTATTAAAGAATGGAATAGTTTGCCTGATGACATAAAAAAGAGTCCAACTCTTTTTAGGTTTAGAACATTATCAAAAGCATACCTTCTTGAAAGACTGGTATAATATATTCACTGGACCATCAGTTTTTGTTGTTCTGCTTGTGTGTGTGTGTGTGTGTGTGTGTGTGTGTGTGTGTGTGTGTGTGTGTGTGTGTGTGCGTATGTGTGGATGGGTGATTCTGTATAATCTGTGTATATGTTTGTAGATTAGTATTCATCTATTATCAACTTATATTTGTTAATAATATTGTTAAATTCAATTCGTTGATCGAAGGGGCCCTCCTCACAAGCTCAGCTTCTATCTGGGTCCTAAAACCACTCACTGTTTGAAATAAATCGAATTATACTGTGTTTCTTTATGACTTATATTATTGTATGTCAAAATTGTATGTATTGTATGTCAACATTATGTCATATAGTGATGGTTTTGAATAAATGAACTTGAACTTGAACTTGAACTTGAACTTGGCACCCTTTTGGCACCCCCTAGCTCTGACCCTGCCCTCAAAGCCACCCCCTCACGGTGCGCGCATCATAGAGGTATATAGCCGTACCTCTATGGCGCGCATGCGTATCTATTAATCATGTTCATGTTTTATGTTTGCTTGTTTATTTGTTTGTTAGGTCTCAATGATAATAATCCTTTGTTTTGTGGATTGAAAATCAATAAACTAATTGAAATTGAAATTGAAGAAGACTGAACGGAGAGGGGGTGTTCTTGCTGCAGTCTAATATCTGCGAATTCCATCATAAGGTAGACGTGTTCTAACCAATAGCTGTAAAAAAAAAAAAAAAAAAAAAAAAAAAAAAAAAAAAATGATTGTGGACTTTTATTTTCGATCAAATTCACTGAGTAAAATAACGAAGTATGTAATCATGCCTTAAATATACTTCATGTCTCACTAAACGTGTTTTGATTGTAAAGAACCATGTCTTACGTGCAAATAGTAAAATGTAGCTCAAGGATTCAACTATGAATGAATTCTATTTGCGTTATAGAGCTCACAAAAACGTGACTGTAAAAAAAGGATATGAATGTGGAGGAGTATAATGCTAGTAATGAAGTCGTTTGTTTTGTATTGTGACTATAAGAATTCTATTCATGGTCTCATTATATGTATTTTGATATTTAAGAACACATGTGTAAATCGTGAAATGTTACTGAAAGATTCCGTAATGAGGATGCTATTATGTTCCTGAGGTGCACAAACTTATTTTTAGAGTTCACAAAAACTCGACTCATGTTCACCAATTAGAGCCTTATTTACCATCTTCATGTTCTTCACTTTTTGCGACATCATGCAGCTATAAATATGGACATGATAAGAATATAAAAGCTGTTATGTTCCATTCTTCCGTTTTCAAGTAGCAAACACAAATCCTAAAGATCTCATTATGTGTGTTTTGATGATGCGCAACATATGGGTGACGATACAAATTGAGATAGTATGATGATTAACAGGTGATTAACGCATTATTCTTACTTGCTGTGAAAGACTAGAAAGACTTGAAGAAACGAACATAATAAAGACAATTTTCAGATGACCCTCACGGTATCACATCAGTGCTTTGTTGTAGGGACATTTTTGCTTACTCCTTCTGATGACAAATATATGAATATAAAAACGTGATCTTTGAAGGAAGAAGTGTAACAATAATTAAAGATATCAATCAGAGATTCGCCAGGGGCATATTGCACAAAATAGTCTCATTTACCATATTTTCTTGCTAAGACCTCTTAAGTTTTTTGTACTACCCTCATAACAAAGAAGTATGAACGTTTGTGTCTGTGTTAAAAATGTGGCACAAGAAGTCAAAACGTAAGAAGAGGAAAGCTAAGACCATGTGTCTTGTTTTGTCTATCCGTATACGCCCACAATCACTAACAATGTTTCTTAACTATCTGGGAGCAATTGCATAAGATGGTCTTATCTATCATCTTCTTGCTAAGACTTCTTAACTTTTGTGCCACTCTCATAACATAGAAGTATGAACGTGTGTGTCTATATTAAGAGGGTGGCACAAGAAGTCAAGACGTCTTAGGAAGAAGAGTAAAGCTAAAACCATGTGTCTTGTCTTGTCTATCCGTATACGCCCATCACTTAGCATTTTTCTCAAATATATGGGACCAATTGCATAAGATGGTCTTATCTATCATCTTCTTGCTAAGACCTCTTAAGTTTTTTGTACTACCCTCATAACAAAGAAGTATGAACGTTTGTGTCTGTGTTAAAAAGGTGGCACAAGAAGTCAAGACGTAAGAAGAGGAAAGCTAAGACCACTTGTCTTGTTTTGCCTATCCGTATACGCCCACAATCACTTACAATGTTTCTCAACTATCTGGGGCTAATTGCATAAGATGGTCTTATCTATCATCTTCTTGCTAAGACTTCTTAACTTTTGTGCCACCCTCATAACATAGAAGTATGAACGTGTGTGTCTATATTAAGAGGGTGGCACAAGAAGTCAAGACATCTTAGCAAGAAGAGGAAAGCTAAGACCATTTGTCTTGTTATGTATAAGTATCTGTATACGCCCACAAACACGTATGATGCTGCTCAACTATCTGGGGCTAATTGCATAAGATGGTATTCCTCTTCTTCCTATAGGACGTCTTAACTTTTTGTGCCAAACTCATAATAAAAGTATGAACGTTTGTGTCTATGTTAAAAGGATGGCGTAGGAAGTCAATACGTCTTCGTATGCAGGAAGAGGAAATCTGAGACCATTTGTCTTGCCTATCTGTATACGCCCACAATCACGTATAATGTTTATCAACTATCTCGAGTCAATTGCACTAAATGGTCTTAGCAATCCTCTTCTTGCTTTTGGGGCCAGCCACATAGCGTAGAAGGGTCAACGTCTGTGTGTATGTAAAAGAGTGGCATGATAAGTTAAGACGTCTTAGTAAGAAGATGATAGCTAAGACCATTTCGTGCAAGTTGGTCCCTGCCGTATGGAATATTGCGTGTCGACAATAATACTTATTGACTATAATACATAATTTCATATAACTCTTTCACATTATTTAGTCGTTCACGAAGCCTTGAGAGACATACGACTCCATGATTCCATGCAAACCAAGTAATCATAACAAATATATAATGACGATATAATGAAGGTATACCTGGAAATAAAAATGCAGACCAGCTACATAATAATGAAGATACCGGTAACAATATATGTTACTGAAAAAAACATACTGAAAATGTTACATCATTAATCGTATCAAATACATAATTATCAACCTTGTCGTTGGATTTTTCGATTTCCATGCCAAACTGAAATGCAGTCTGTATTGATTCCTCGTTGAAATACAACATTGTATAATTTTTCATTTTTTTACCGAGTAAGAAAATCAAAATTGCCTGCAATATTTACCATTATGTTCTTTGTCCTTGCGTAACAAAATCACAATAAGCAACCCGGCCCTGCGGCAGTGTTGAGCATACCGATCAATATTTGATATCAAAAGAATCCATTCATCGGGCAGACCGAATATCTTTGCATATGGATAACCTTGGTTGTATATGTTGAGAATCATGAAATCAAACTATGAAATAAAACCAGCGATCGGACAATTACATGCCTGGAGGAATTATCATGGCGCTATACGCATTGAAGGGGAGGAATTTGTGAGCTTTTTGTTGTTCTTTTGAGCTGCGTTCAGATGTTAGTAAACTACACCACTGTACACAGTATTTATCAATACAATGTTACAGTATATGAACAAGATATTTATTAAGTATGTGAATTTGATTCTTCTTTTCATTCTCCTTTCGTGGCATTTGTTTTACATATTTACATTTACAAAAACATAAAAATACATGAAATGAAGACGATCAATTTAACAGTTTTACATTTTACAACTTACATAAAGCATGTGAAATAGGCTACTGGATTTTTTTTCAAATCTCGCCCAAACAATAAGGTTAATAAGGATTTGATGTTCTTTCTATATATGCTTTCTTCTGACATCTTCTAATTTGAAATAAAGAAATAGAATGCTCTCTCTATCTCAAACTCCCACGCTCAGTATTCAAAGTATTGACGACGCATTGATCATTAATTGGGTGGTCCCCTCTTCTGCAGCACCCCCGCCTCCTTTGCCAAAAAAGGCCTTCAGGAAGTAGGGACCCTTTTCCGGTATTTTTGTTGCTTGAACCGGCCCCTGATTTTGTCTCAAAGAGCAAAATAGAAAATGTCTTACCTCATAGAAGCTGCACTCTTGGTAGCGTCTTGGGATGGGGCCCTGTAAAAGAAATATAAATTAATATGAAGTTAGATCGTATCTACAACCATCCAAGCAATTAATGTCATAAGACTACGATCAAATAGCGTATGATGTTTTCACTTCAAGACATTTCATCCGAGGGGCCTAATAAAAATCATCAGAACATATAAACATTTGACTGACACATCTTGGGCCGGTAACATGAAAGAGATACGATTAATCTTGCAATTAATTGCATCACTTTGGTGCACATTTTGCCATATAGACTTACGATAAATATTTATTGCAAATTTAATTGCATCTTTTATGTTACAGGCCCCTTATATGATAAGGTAATGGTAGTTGAAGCTGTAATTTTTAAAGTTTGATAATGTAATGTGGAAGAAGAGGTAAAGTCAATACATGTATAATCTCTTGTTACATGTCGCAGTAGTGTTGAATAAATAATTTCAAATACATATTATCTTGCTTTCATCAGTGCAAAAGAAAACAATACAAAGGGAGGTAACTATACTCTTTTAGTTGAAATTAGTTAATTGTGCAACACAGATATGGAATATAGGCAATAGGGGTGAAGAAGGTTTGAGCAAGATGCGATGGATCCCGATTGCGCAAAAATAGGTAGCGATGCGCACCCCTCCAATCCCCCTCCTTTCCCCATCAATCTCTCCTATACGCCTAAACTCAGCCTAGGAACGATGTACACCCCTCCAATCCCCCTCTCTTCCCGATCAGTCTCTCCTATACGCCTACACTCAGCCTAGGAACGATGTACACCGCTCCAATCCCCCTCCCTTCCCATCAATCTCTCCTATACGCCTAAACTCAGCCTAGGAACGATGTACACCCCTCCAATCCCCCTCTCTTCCCCACCAGTCTCTCCTATACGCCTACACTCAGCCTAGGAACGATGTACACCGCTCCAATCCCCCTCCCTTCCCATCAATCTCTCCTATACGCCTAAACTCAGCCTAGGAACGATGTACACCCCTCCAATCCCCCTCTCTTCCCCACCAGTCTCTCCTATACGCCTACACTCAGCCTAGGAACGATGTACACCGCTCCAATCCCCCTCCCTTCCCATCAATCTCTCCTATACGCCTAAACTCAGCCTAGGAACGATGTACACCCCTCCAATCCCCCTCTCTTCCCCACCAGTCTCTCCTATACGCCTACACTCAGCCTAGGAACGATGTACACCGCTCCAATCCCCCTCCCTTCCCATCAATCTCTCCTATACGCCTAAACTCAGCCTAGGAACGATGTACACCCCTCCAATCCCCCTCTCTTCCCCACCAGTCTCTCCTATACGCCTACACTCAGCCTAGGAACGATGTACACCGCTCCAATCCCCCTCCCTTCCCATCAATCTCTCCTATACGCCTAAACTCAGCCTAGGAACGATGTACACCCCTCCAATCCCCCTCTCTTCCCCACCAGTCTCTCCTATACGCCTACACTCAGCCTAGGAACGATGTACACCGCTCCAATCCCCCTCCCTTCCCATCAATCTCTCCTATACGCCTAAACTCAGCCTAGGAACGATGTACACCCCTCCAATCCCCCTCTCTTCCCCACCAGTCTCTCCTATACGCCTACACTCAGCCTAGGAACGATGTACACCGCTCCAATCCCCCTCCCTTCCCATCAATCTCTCCTATACGCCTAAACTCAGCCTAGGAACGATGTACACCCCTCCAATCCCCCTCTCTTCCCCACCAGTCTCTCCTATACGCCTACACTCAGCCTAGGAACGATGTACACCGCTCCAATCCCCCTCCCTTCCCATCAATCTCTCCTATACGCCTAAACTCAGCCTAGGAACGATGTACACCCCTCCAATCCCCCTCTCTTCCCCACCAGTCTCTCCTATACGCCTACACTCAGCCTAGGAACGATGTACACCGCTCCAATCCCCCTCCCTTCCCATCAATCTCTCCTATACGCCTAAACTCAGCCTAGGAACGATGTACACCCCTCCAATCCCCCTCTCTTCCCCACCAGTCTCTCCTATACGCCTACACTCAGCCTAGGAACGATGTACACCGCTCCAATCCCCCTCCCTTCCCATCAATCTCTCCTATACGCCTAAACTCAGCCTAGGAACGATGTACACCCCTCCAATCCCCCTCTCTTCCCCACCAGTCTCTCCTATACGCCTACACTCAGCCTAGGAACGATGTACACCGCTCCAATCCCCCTCCCTTCCCATCAATCTCTCCTATACGCCTAAACTCAGCCTAGGAACGATGTACACCCCTCCAATCCCCCTCTCTTCCCCACCAGTCTCTCCTATACGCCTACACTCAGCCTAGGAACGATGTACACCGCTCCAATCCCCCTCCCTTCCCATCAATCTCTCCTATACGCCTAAACTCAGCCTAGGAACGATGTACACCCCTCCAATCCCCCTCTCTTCCCCACCAGTCTCTCCTATACGCCTACACTCAGCCTAGGAACGATGTACACCGCTCCAATCCCCCTCCCTTCCCATCAATCTCTCCTATACGCCTAAACTCAGCCTAGGAACGATGTACACCCCTCCAATCCCCCTCTCTTCCCCACCAGTCTCTCCTATACGCCTACACTCAGCCTAGGAACGATGTACACCGCTCCAATCCCCCTCCCTTCCCATCAATCTCTCCTATACGCCTAAACTCAGCCTAGGAACGATGTACACCCCTCCAATCCCCCTCTCTTCCCCACCAGTCTCTCCTATACGCCTACACTCAGCCTAGGAACGATGTACACCGCTCCAATCCCCCTCCCTTCCCATCAATCTCTCCTATACGCCTAAACTCAGCCTAGGAACGATGTACACCCCTCCAATCCCCCTCTCTTCCCCACCAGTCTCTCCTATACGCCTACACTCAGCCTAGGAACGATGTACACCGCTCCAATCCCCCTCCCTTCCCATCAATCTCTCCTATACGCCTAAACTCAGCCTAGGAACGATGTACACCCCTCCAATCCCCCTCTCTTCCCCACCAGTCTCTCCTATACGCCTACACTCAGCCTAGGAACGATGTACACCGCTCCAATCCCCCTCCCTTCCCATCAATCTCTCCTATACGCCTAAACTCAGCCTAGGAACGATGTACACCCCTCCAATCCCCCTCTCTTCCCCACCAGTCTCTCCTATACGCCTACACTCAGCCTAGGAACGATGTACACCGCTCCAATCCCCCTCCCTTCCCATCAATCTCTCCTATACGCCTAAACTCAGCCTAGGAACGATGT
>BQKZ01002107.1:81096-86698 GCA_036244855.1 Temnopleurus reevesii
TCCCCCAATTCGATCACTATATGAAGCTTGATTAGACAGACGAGTGTTCAGAATGAGAACAAAATAAATACTTTTATTGAGTAAAGACGGACAATGTGGATTTCATACTCGATTTAAAACCGGTCAAGTAGAAGAATGGGCAAATGGTATTTTAACTTCTTTTGCAGTTACATAAGACATAGATTGCTAATTGGAACACCACTTTACAAAAAAAAGACTACGTGTACATACATATACATAAGAACTTTTGGAAGAGTTTGCCATATTTTTGTTCAATACTTATAATTCTCAAAATCATATACCAACATGTTAATATGCTACGTGCGTTCAATGAAATGTAAGCATATTATCATGGTAATTTCTCTACAAATATCTCAAAACTACAAATAAATGCAGTCTCCATAATTAGAGTAAATATTCCGACGACGTTTGGGCCATATTTGTTGTAATTTTATTTGCAGTGCATCCGTATTCTTTAAAAGATTTTTAAGATTCCATATTCCTCCAACATTCCAGGGTCTAATCCAAACAAAAAAGACAATTCATTCAGGAATTATCTCCGGATATCAAGATTCCTTGTAACTTCATCTCAGAGGATTTCTCGGGAGAATCAAAGATCAAATATCTCTTGCCAACAGCCCACTAGATGGTAATTGCATTTAGCAAGATTAAAGAAAGCCCCTGATGGCGTCTCGCGATACTGTTTGATTCCACCAGCCTCGTTCGGCGGCCTATTTGATATGAAAACCAGAATCAAGAGGATTCGTTTTAAAGATTTATCTGGAGGCTTTGATTAAACATCCCGGGTGAGATTGGATAACACAAACTATGTTTGGGTAATTTAATTCCAACTGTTGCGTACTAAGATCAAGTCGTGTGAACTTTTGATAGATATAATGATAGAAAGATAGGTAGATGGATGCTGGATTGATGAATAAATGTATAATAGTTTATTCAAAATAGAAAATTATCGTGTAGCTTCACAGCTGAATAATATTTTTTTACAAAACCAAACTAGAACGCCGATGTACCGTTACAAACTCGGGATTTTTCCTAATCTTTGAGTTGCTTGCACCATATTGATGGGTGAAAAGTTCAAAGCTCTTACAATTTACAGCAGGATGATAAAAACATTTTTTTCGTATAATATGTAACAAACATTGACATCAAAAGTTTAGAATGCACATAATGGCAAAACATCTTTAAGGATAGGTGGGTATTTTACTTTACAAATGCATAGGCGTTAAGGGTTCATTGGGGAATTGGACTATAGACACATTGTGCAACAACAAGAGTGACCAACATAAGAAATATTTTCCTCAAGTGCAAATCGATCAGAAAAGGTGATATTTGAAAGCTTTTTCATCGTTTTACTTTCACTGAGTGAACTTACTGAACCATATTCATATTGCATGTAGGAGGATAAGCCTGAAGACGTGTGTGATTTAAGAGTCCCGTCAGCGATTAGAGCTATGTAATTCTCCGGGAGGGGGCCCGGGGAGAAAAACGTCGGATAAATCAATCGAAAGAGAAAAGGCATTCTATCAAACAAAATGTCATGGAGACACAATAATAAACATTTAGAAGAGGTGGAGGATGAGCTGGTTACGCTTGAATGAACATAGGATACCCCTATGCGTCTAGTGGGCTTCATTGGGAGCAGTGAGGTGAGAGGGGTGATACACGGTGGGTCATAAAAAACGGGACAGACAAATGGACAGCGAGCATCCTGGCACACAAGTATGAAGACATAACATCCGTGCTTTCAAAAGTGAAGAAAGTCAATGGGTATTGTTGATGGAGACAAAGAAATCCCGGCATAGCACCGATTCAACGGTCATCCTACCGAACAACATGTTAGTTCTACAGAAGGACACGTTTTAATGGATTTGTAACTCATTTCGTGTAACAATATCCTCTGGCTCCTGTCACTTCGTAAAACCACGGACGATAATATGACGATAGAAAACAAAGATTGTGGCCTTTTTTCAATTGTCTAATGTACAATAAAAAAAAATAATATTTTGCATCTGAAGACGGCTAGAGAGAGAGAGAGAGAGAGAGAGAGAGAATACAATGCCTGTCGTTTGAGAAAATGGCATTGAAAATCAAAGTATTAGATTCATTTGGCGCTACCTCTCGTAAAATGAGAGGGGATTCATAAAAGTACGTGCAAGCAGTAAAAGAAATATTATCATATCATATTGCGGTTGGGTGCTTAGAAAGAGATATATTGTTTTGTATTTTTCTGGGTCCAATTTTATGAGGAGAATGAAGGGGCGAGAACCATGCATGGAAGCAGAATAAGTAGTTCTTTTATCATAGACTTTATCTAATTTGGAGTGTTGTGTTCGTGATGTGTGAAAGATAGGCGTGGAGAAATCGTGCTTTGGTTATCGTATTGGTACTTTTTTCTCAGACACCCTGTATGACAAAAACAAGAGGGTACACGGGAGCAGAATAAACACTTGTCCGTCCTTTTAAATAAGTACATGTTAGAAATATCACCGATAAAATGATATAAGTTACAAAATTGTTTGTGGATGATATATCGGTACTTGTTCTTGTGCACCTTGGAAATAGAATGATATGTAAGAATTAACAGGATGCAGGTGGGCAGAAGAAACAGATATTTGTCCTTTTGAATATGTATAGGATATGAAATATAATAGATGAGAATATATACGTTACGAGAAATTTTAGGTGGTTATTGGTTATTATTCTTGGATACCCTGTATATACAAAAGGAGATTTGCGAATCAAGAGGATACATGTGTATCGGAAAAGGTGTTTGTCATTTTGAATACGTACATGATGTAATAAATATCACAGATTGAAATATACATGTTACGAAATTATGTTTTGGGAATCACATAGGTTGGTATTTTTTTTCTTGGACACCATGTACTTAGAAGGAGACGTGAGGATGAAGAGGATGCGAGGAAGCAGAAGAAATGGTTGTCTGTCATTAGGAGTTCAGAGAGACGATGCTGGAAATGTCAAAAAGACAGGTGATGAGGATGTCTATTTCGGGTGATTATGTGTGAGGTTTTTGTAACGTCGAAATCCAACACTCCCAAAAGATTGGGCAGTATAATGTATAGACAGATATCTGATCATTGGTTTGTAGATGATTATAAACGTTTTTGTGATTTTTAATCACACAGTTTGAATCAATATGAGCGAGAGGTCAATAAATAAACGTGAATAAAATTTTAGCAAACATCTGCGTGAACGTCATATTGCCAGTATTAGGAAAAATTCTCACAATTATTTATATACTGAGTAGAGAAGGATTGGAGTAAAGACAAATCGGATATATGTAGCATATTTGGAAGCCAGTTCAAAAAATGTCATGCCTGTCTAATTATACAAAATGTATTTTTGTTAAAAAGAGAGAAAAAATTTATAGGCTTGAAAAATCTGTTAGAATTAATTCAAATAATAATAATAATAATAATAATAATAATAATAATAATAATAATAATAATAATAATAATAATAATAATAATAATAATAATAATAGTAATAATAATAATAATAATAACAATAATAATAATAATAATAATAATAATAATAGAAATAATAATAATAATAATAATAATAATAATATTAATAACAATAATAAATTGACATTTATATAGCGCGTAATCAGGCGAACTGATGTAAGCGCTTTAAGTACAAATTATTATAAACTTTAACAAAGTAAGCATGATTACAAATCTCGTCCTCCCTAATCATTTTGTCTTTCTCTCTTTTTTTCTCGATCAATCATATATTTCATTTGGCAATAAAATGATACATCTTGATGTCCTTCAATTATATCAGAAGATCTTTGTTTTTCGCCGATTCTTTTTTTTTATGAAATCTTTTTGTTATATGGTTCCATAGGTACTTTGATTTCATTTTGATTTCCCCATGCTACATGTTTAACATCAAGGTCACACCATGAATAAACTGATAAATCATGATTAATGCACAGTATATTTCATCTCGATTTTCAGAGAATTGAGTGTAACTTAACGTGATAACAACGCTCCTTTGCATGGCGTGTCATTAAATATGAACTCTTTTGTATCAATGTGGGTATAATCGTTGAATATTTCAATGTAACAAGAGATTGAATCATGATACAATTTTTGTGACATTTATACTGTGTTTATTTATACTCATGAGCAATATAATGAAATAATAATCTAAAAGCCGAAGGGTCAGATTGAGAGAAATTCAAAAGGGATCCATGGATTTTTTTTTGGAACCAATACTCCCTAACGACATTCAAATGTGACGTTAGAATCATTTATAATATTTGAGGGTACATGACCGTTCGACGTTTATAATTTCCTGCATTAAAAGCGTGGTCGAAAAGAATTCACTTAGAATATCAAATCCCTAAGCCTCGGCCACGTTACTTCAATGTAGAAATATTTCAATTGATGCACTGATTCAAATATCAAAGTTTTCATTAAACATCGCGAATAATAGCGGGGGCGGGAAATTGAATTACCATGCAGAAAACCTCACTAAATTGCATTATGAGCTCGTCCTTTTCCGCCATCTTATACGTTTCAGAATTGTACATACCATTATTTGCAATCTGGTTTCGAAGGAGAATAGTAGCAGAATTTCGATTTCAAACTATTTTCAGAAATATGTATTTTTCTTTTCAAGTTCAACACCATTTCTGTGTATGTCGAATCGCAATTAATCCAATCAAATATTGGTGTTGTTCTAACACTATCTTGTATTTGAAAATAGTCATGTTGAATGGTCAAAATATTTGTCTGATGTTTAAGTCTTACTCGAAGCAATATACTTTTTTATGTTCCAATCATTGAAGATATCCCATAAAAGTGAGCATTGCGTCAAATAAACTATTTCTGTAAAATAAAGTGGGTCACACAACAATCACAGGCCGGTTCTTATTTGAATGACATTACAACGGAGCATTGAATTGGCATTTTACTCAATTTAGAAAATATTATAATCGTGTTGCACCTAGTTGTAGGAATTAAGAACATTTAACATTTAACAACTAAATAGTTTCATATATTTAGTAGATGTCATATTCATTTAAAGCAGGTGTGATTGATAAAGGATTAAATAGAAATTAAGGGGTATTACACTCCTTTATAAACGTCTAATACGGGGGATGTTGTCTTCCTTTCTTCTTAGCCCCCCCCCCTCCCCCACTTCGCAGACCAATACCTTATACTATTATAGGATCAGTAGTTTCATATCTTCAGTAGATATCACAGTCACCTATCTCGAGCAGGGGTGACTGATAGGGGTTGGATAAAAATCAAGAGGTGTTACAGCGCTTTATAAATATCCAACAAGGGGAGTCATGTTTCATTTTCATCTTCACAGCCCCCCCCCCTCCCCACACCCCCTCCGGAGACCAGTAGCTTATAAGAAATATATTAGTTAGCACCAGTAGTTTCATATCTTCAGTAAATGTCATGGTCATCTAGAGCAAGATTAATTGATGGAGGTTGACCAGATATCAAGGGGTATTACAGCCCTTTACAATTATTCAATACGGGCAATCAGTTCTCCTTTTTGTCTTCGTACTCCCCCCCCCCCCCCCCCCCCCCCCCAA
>BQKZ01002108.1:0-15975 GCA_036244855.1 Temnopleurus reevesii
ACCTCTAGAAGAAAGAAAGTAAGAAAAAAACTTCCGGTTTATCATTTTTTAAAGGTTTTTTGCTTCTGTTTACGTTTGTTTCATGATATAGGATGAAGGTTGTCTGCGTGCTGCTATTTGCAGACACTGTATCATGCTCTTTACATGCTGACACCGAACGCCTAGAGTCTGTCCTTGCAGACTAAATCCCTACCTCTACAGGACCGCTACAGCTCCGCTTTGCCAGTGTGACCACACCGTAACATACCCCACTGATCACAAATGTCCCTCTGATCACATTTTTTTTAACAACCCTAAGCTGAAAGAATGTAAAAAGAACTATACTTTCATATGTTTTTTTGTTATGTTTCATGATAAGATGCCGATTGTCTGCATGCACATATTTTATAATTGAGTGCTAATCAGTTACAGCTTGCAGTTAATCAATACTTTTTTACAACCTCTAGAAGAAAGAAAGTAAGAAAAAAACTTCCGTTTTATCATTTTTAAAGTTTTTTTCCTTCTGTTTATGTTTGTTTCATGATATAGGATGCAGGTTGTCTGCGTGCTGCTATTGACCTGACCAGTCTTCTGTTGACCGCTGGGGGTCAGGGCAAAGGTCAGAGTGGTTTGCCGTCCAGACACACCCCTCATCTAATGCAGGTTAGTGATGCAGTTTATTTCATGAAGCCAGAACCTCAGAAGTGTCCAATTTCACAGCTCTTTGGATGTGAAATGATCAAATATGCTAATTGCAGTGTCATAATTATGCTTAATTTTCAGCAAGACACCAATTTCCTGTGGCATCGTGGTGTATGGGTCTTAACTTGCGCCTTTCAACCCCCAAGGGTCATAGGTTCAAATCCCACCCATAACGTTAATATCCTTCAGCACAAAATTTATCCACATTGTGCTGCACTCAACCCAGGTCAGGTGAATGGCTACTGATAAGAAGAAATTCCTTCTATACAGTCAGTGCTAAATGGTACCCATGCTATAGCCAAGTAATAATGCACAGAGCACTTCGAAACATTCTTTATTAAGCCCTATATGAATGTTGTGTATTATTTTTATTATTATGTTATTATTATTAATGTGGAGGCGCCGTAGCGTAGTGGTTCTGACTCTCGCCTTTAAACCAGAGGTTCGTAGGTTCGAATCCCACCTAGGGCGTCAATTTCCTTCAGCAAGAAATTCATCCACATTGTGCTGCACTCGACCCAGGTGAGGTAAATGGGGACGGCAGGAAGAAATTCCTTGTAATGNGCCCTCTCGGCCCGGCCGGAGCGCCTAATTAGCCTTCACAAATAAAATTAGGCTTGCAAATTGAGACTACTGAATGTATGAATTTTGTCTCCGCGCGCTCCGTCCGTGGTCTCTTTGGAAGGAATCAAAATCAAGATTTTGAAAGGTGAAAGGTAATAAATACTATCGAAACTATTTGGTTGTTTAACATAAGATTATTTAAGACCCTTAGATGACCGATGATCGATTAAACTGGGTTCTCGTCGCTTCAAGTTGTGGAAATTGTTGAAATTTGAGCTAATTCTGAAGTGAGTGGAGGTGAGATTGGGCGTAGGGACGGACGGTGTCCACGCCGACGGGCCCGGGGAAGAGAAGGGTTGTTGTTGACCCGCTTACTCGTAGCATGCAATACGTTAGTTCGATTATATCCAACTTTCAACCAGGATTCATGAATATTAACGTTTTAAATCTGGTATTTTACATTTTATGTTAGTCAGCTAAAGGCACGTAAGATAAAAATACAATAAGTGTAAAATGTCAAATGAAGCCCGAATAGGAAGCTAGATGGCATCGAGCTAGCAATACGTGAGCTCGATTAACTTACTATTACATAGGTCTTAGCTTGTTCGATTCTATCTAACTTTCACCTCAATCCAGATCCATTTAGGCCCATGAAATGAATCTCTAGATATAAGCAGCAAGCTCACTTGCCTTAAAATTCATTCCCTGCACTCAGCAGAACATCGTCATACATGATGATGATGTACTTATAGAAAACCCTAGCTCGCGCTCGATGCCATCTAGCTTCCTATTCGGGCTTCATTTGACATTTTACACTTTATATTATCATTCTCTTTTATCAAACTGACATTTACATTTATATTTACATTGTATGTTTATCTTACGTAGCTGACTAACGTAAAATGTAAAATACCAGATTTTAAACGTTAATATTCATGAATCCTGGTTGAAAGTTGGATATAATCGAACTAGAAAACCCAAGTCTAACAAATGGCCAAAAAATCGTTTAAATCTTCACTCATTGAATTTATCAAAATATGAAAGCCAGCCGAGGAAACAAAAGTAGGCTACATTTAAACTGATAGATCAGTGTTGGGAGAGATGGCGCTTCAGATATTTAACTACTTTGTGAGCTGCATGTTCATAGTCTAGATAGTTTGTTTGAATAAAATCGATCAAGAAATGGCTTAATCGTCACAAAATGAAAAATGACGACAGCGTCGCTCTCCCCAGCACAACATGCTTCACGTACAAAATTAATGCAAACTCACACACCGCAGAGAATACCACCAATCACTCTGCCCATTCTGTGCGGGTGGGCAGGCGTGCGAATCATTTAGCACACCGTAGGCGTATAGGAATAACAGGTGATTGGCCTGTTCGAAGTAAAATGTGCACACGTGCAAGAACTTAGAACGTGCAAAAATCTTCTCCTCACTTCGTACACAGGTGTATTTAGGCATGTAAAACAACTTGTGAATACATCAGCTCGTTTCACATCACTTTTTGCATCCCGACCATTTCGAATCTACTATGAATAAAATATCATTAAAGTCTTCAATTTTCACTCAGGAGTCAGGGCGTGCACGCCAGTTGGTCGCTAGTCTTTGGTTTTGCCAAATCATGATCAAGGGGGCAAATTTAATACTTAAAATTAAGATTTTTGTTCATGTTTTTTCTCATTTTGTTAGGACTGGATCTTTGGAACGTGGTTGATAATGGCTGAGAATGAGAAAGCAGGTGAGTAGTAAGAAACAGAGTCGCCATCGAAAATATGAACCACAGATTGCCGATGCAGTGTTCATCGTAGAAGGTTCATGTGAGTCTGGGTACTGTATCTTCACCAGTGTCCAACCCCTTTAGCAGTAAATTGCTCTTTCACAAGCCATAAAATTTAATATTTCAAGTTTATTTTATGTTTATTTTTAGCAGAAGTTCTGGTCTTTAAATTGATGTGCATACATGTTGTAACTTGATGAAGTGCGTCTGTATATTCGCAAAGCAATCAGCGATCGCTAAGCAACATGGGGCAGGTGTAGCCTTTTCCCTGTCTTGTGATTTGAACCTCCATAGGAATTACGTTGAATTGTATGTGTGCTTATTAATGCGCACGCATTCAACTTTAGTGCATGCCATAAATAAACTACATGAGGCTTGGGTGCTGGTAACACCTGCAGGGCAAGGTACCGGAGCAAATACGGTACTCACGTTCAGTTACAGACAGTTGTGCATACATGTTAATATTTTATTATTATCATTATTATCTTTGCTAATGGCTCAAACATGAATTCTCGCCACTGACAAGAAAACTAAGAATCGTTCCTTTTTTCCAAGATTTAGTTAGAGAAATCTCATTTTTTTTTTTCAATTTTATTTTAAATATTTTCTGATATAGGGTGTTACTTTGATGCAGCAAATAGTACCTCCGATGATGATATTGAAGGAAGAAAAAAAAAATTTTCTGAAATAATAGACATAGCAGGTGCATAAGTTTCTTTGACGGAAAGTCCCTTCACCAACTCCAACAGATCTATATCGAAAGAACTGTAAGATGGCGTTTGACATTTTTGGTTTGAGAAGTAATGTACTAAAAGTGCCATATCGTGCACCTATATTGAAATGATATGCCATATGTATGATTTGATAAAATTTCATTTTGACTCCTTTCTATCAACTTGATAATTGTGATGAAGCAAAGATTAATTTCCCTGCAATTCTTTTACTAACCATGCTTTTCCCATTTGACATTACATTTTAGAGCCGAAACCATTTGATGCAAGTTTGTTCTTCCAAGGCGAGGTAGACAAGCCGGCCTCTTCCAGCTTCCCCACAGAAAGTCCCTTCATGGAGAACCCTAGCAGTACCCCTCAAAGTGCAATGGAACAGTCCAGTGATAAGGAAAAAGGAAGTGCTGAGGAAATGCCCAGAGAAAGCCAGTCCGGTGTACACGACACATCAGTCAAAGACACACAGCCGACCGCTGCCAGCCTCTTCAGTAAAGACCAAAGCTTAATGCAAACATCTGATAGCTTTTTCGATTCGTTTGCTAGCGCGAGAGGCGACGATAACGACCTCTTTTCCACGCCGCCTTCATCATTAGGAGCAACGCCGGTTACGCAGGAAGGGCGCGGCTTCATGGAGGATCCGTTGGGATTCTCGGGCGAGGCGTCCGCGAAAGCCGCGGAGGGCGTGAACAGCGAGACATTGAGCATCGATTCTGCAAATCTTTTGACGGAGGAGGACGCTAAGATGGGGAGCGGTAGTAACATGGACACTATGAGCATGGACTCGACTAACCTTCTCTCCGAGGAAGATAAAGACGAACCGAGCATCGACCAAGGCAACGAGAGCCTTGAGGCGGCTGGTGATCTCGTAGAGGAGGCGGTCGACCTCGTTAATGAGCAAACGGAGGAACCTTCCCAGGGAGCTCATCAACGAATTGTAATCTCTCCAGGAAGCCCAGAAGCGGAGAAAACCCTGGTTGAGGACGCAAATGTCGAAACTGCATCCGAGGCGAAGGAGGATCTTGCAAAGGGAAAGCCTACAGATGCTGAATCTGCTGTAAAGACACCTGTAGATTCCACCCCTGACAGGCCCAAGGAGGAGTCAGTTGGAACCCTAGCTGGAGTTGAGAAGGTTAGTGAAATAAATGGTTTCAACTTCCTCACAACCATTGGTTTTTAGTTTTGATATATCAAATTTAGTTCATTCTTGAAGTGTGATCTGCCTCCACTTCATTCACTGCCACATGTTCCGTTATTGCTGGAGACAGATAGCCACTCACATTGGCTTTCACACAAAATTTATATACTCGCAGTGATTTAAATGAACAGCGGAGGTAGATAGCACGATTAGGCAAATCTTTATAGCAAAACCCCATGAACTGAATATTTAAATTTGTGTAGAATTGATCAAAATAAACAATGTGAATCAGGGGCCGATTGCTCGAAATGGTCTTAGCTATCCTCTTCTTGCTAAAGACGTCTTGACTTCTTGTGCCACCCTCGTAACATAGACATTAGCTTTGATACGACGACGTTAAGAGGGTGGCATTTAAGAACTTAAGACGCCTAATAGCATGAAGAGGATAGCTAAGACTATTTCGTGCAATTGGCCCCTGGTCTCCAAAATAAAATATGAAGTGGCTCATTACCCAAATTGCAGTTGGCAATTATAATTGAGACGTAATCATCTCTGAGTAAACTTTTACATGCATGACACATTTATAGCATACCAGTCAATCTTTATGAATTCAAGTGTCTTGTTCTCGCTATGTTGATGCCATTGTTATCCGTTAAGAAAGGTTGAACTGTGTACACGAAGCCGAGCCTCGGCCCTAACTCAATCGTCAACGAGTCGTTTATTTTCCTCTAGGTATCTCAACTATTAATCCGTATCATGACAGATAAAGTTATTTTTGATAAATTTTATGAACTTAAGGAATAAACAAATTGTCAATTTTTACCTCAGATAACCCTTTAATAACTCTTTTAATCTTGAATTTTCTCCACAGGAATCCAACCTCCTAGAGTCCCCCACCCCGCCGCTTTCCAGTACATCACAGGACGACACCGTCACAGACTCATCCGAGTCCCTGGGTGTTCCCCCGCCCCTCATGTCCTCCTTTAGCGCCCCCTCTGGTCTCGTCAACCCCAGCCCCGTCAGAACCAACGTCCCATTCCAGTCGAGCCCCTCGCACGAAGAGGACGATGACCCGTTCGTCGAGGCCCTGAGAACGAGCGAGAGTGACCGTCGCCATGATGCATGGATTCCGTCGGAGGCCACCCAGAAGATCTTAGCCAATAGGAGCATCGCTCTGCAGGGGTCTGAGTATGTCATACGGGATCAGCTCACCATGCCTGGCGTCCTAGCAGAAGAACCTCAGGCAAGCATTCAATTTCTATGATAGTACATGAAAACACACTGTCATACATGCCAACCTAAAATCGGACTCCAAGCTTTTCCAGTCATTTTATTGTTCATCGGGGGATGCAGAGATGAAAAGAAATTAGTTCATAATTAAAAACAGAACAATGTTGTGAAATAATATAATAAATAATAATAGTTTGCATTTATAAAGCACCTTTTCGTAAGATTCAAAGTGCACATGTCGGTCTCCAGGGAATAATTTCCTTTATCCAATAGCAGTAATTTTTTGTGTTTTAAAATTTTTTACTTGGATGCACAAAGGCATACCAGAAACACCAGTAATTTCAGTGCATTTCTTTTCTTCATTGATGCTATCCATTAAAAAAAGGATGTATTTGTTGACCCAACCTTATCACTGTAAGCAGACAGAACAAGGTTCTTCATTCAGGCACTCA
Source organism: Temnopleurus reevesii (assembly GCA_036244855.1). NCBI lineage: Eukaryota > Metazoa > Echinodermata > Echinoidea > Temnopleuroida > Temnopleuridae > Temnopleurus > Temnopleurus reevesii. The sequence goes on from BQKZ01002108.1 coordinate 6,570, forward strand.
CAATAGCTTGATACACACAAAGTGTTGTTGTTGTTGTTGGATTTGATGGCCCTCTGCAATATAGACAGATTATCTGTCATAAAAGGAAATACCCTCAGTATTTGTTGTGCGACACCTGTTTGACATATTTCAGCAAAATAAGGCGGAGGGAATTTTCTTTTGTGTGTATGTAGCTATTGTGAATGCTTGAATGAAGTTGTTTACTTTGTCCAAAAGCCTTTGTCCCTTCTTGTTCATGGTACAAGGAAATACCCAAACACAAGATATTATTGTTGTTGGTACTATGTGTGTATATCATTGATATTACAGGGAGATCCTATTAAAGACTTGGTGCAAAGATATGTGGATGAACGAGAATCATCTAAAAAGTCTGTTCTGACTGCTAATCAACTCATATATCATTATTACAGGGAGATCCTGTTAAAGACTTGGTCCAGAGATACATGGGTGAACAAGAATCAGCCAGAAGGTCTGTTCTGACGGCTAATCAAGTCACAAGAGATGAGCAAGGACTCAAGAGGTTATTGGTAAGTATTTATCAATAATTCGGTAAAGAATGAATAAAAATAAAAATATAGTATGAGTTATAATTGTCGCTGGAGTATTCTTTATGGCAAATTTAGCGACAATGAATTTTATTATATTTTCACTCAGAATGCCCACAGACTTGTGTATAATAATCTTTCGAAACATGAAATTTGGTGAATTCGCTCAAATGTATGTATAATAAAATATTGGCTCTTACAGTGGCATTTATTTTGTAGCCTCGAATTGAAGCCAGTCATCCCAGCCACAATGATTTTATTGCTTTGTATTGTTATCCCTTAGCAAATTATTTCAAAACCTCTAACAAATTTTATGGTTGAGTGCTTATCAAATCTGTACAGCTTGTTAGTTCAGTTGAGGACTCCGTGTTCTGCCTCTGCACATATCCTTGCCCTGAACACATAGGGGCTACAACACTCAACCATAGAGTCTTAAGGTACGGTCACACCAGCCGAGCGGAGCTGTAGCGGTCCTTTAGTGGAAGGGATTTAGTATGCAAGGACAGACCCTTGGCTTTCGGTATGTGCATTTGCAGACACTGTATCATGCTCTGCGCATGCTCACACCAAACGCCTAGAGTCTGTCCTTGCAGACTAAATCCCTTCCACTAAAGGATCGCTACAGCTCCGCTCAGCCGGTGTGACCACACCGTAACATACCCCACTGATCACAAATGTCCCTCTGATCACATTTTTTAAACAACCCCAAGCTGAAAGAATTTTAAAAAACCTATACTTTCATATGTTTTTTGTTATGTTTCATGCTAGGATGCCGGTTGTCTGCATTCACATATTTTATCAGTTACAGCTTGCAGTCAATCAATACTTTTTTACAACCTCTAGAAGAAAGAAAGTAAGAAAAAAACTTCCGGTTTATCATTTTTTAAAGGTTTTTTGCTTCTGTTTACGTTTGTTTCATGATATAGGATGAAGGTTGTCTGCGTGCTGCTATTTGCAGACACTGTATCATGCTCTTTACATGCTGACACCGAACGCCTAGAGTCTGTCCTTGCAGACTAAATCCCTACCTCTACAGGACCGCTACAGCTCCGCTTTGCCAGTGTGACCACACCGTAACATACCCCACTGATCACAAATGTCCCTCTGATCACATTTTTTTTAACAACCCTAAGCTGAAAGAATGTAAAAAGAACTATACTTTCATATGTTTTTTTGTTATGTTTCATGATAAGATGCCGATTGTCTGCATGCACATATTTTATAATTGAGTGCTAATCAGTTACAGCTTGCAGTTAATCAATACTTTTTTACAACCTCTAGAAGAAAGAAAGTAAGAAAAAAACTTCCGTTTTATCATTTTTAAAGTTTTTTTCCTTCTGTTTATGTTTGTTTCATGATATAGGATGCAGGTTGTCTGCGTGCTGCTATTGACCTGACCAGTCTTCTGTTGACCGCTGGGGGTCAGGGCAAAGGTCAGAGTGGTTTGCCGTCCAGACACACCCCTCATCTAATGCAGGTTAGTGATGCAGTTTATTTCATGAAGCCAGAACCTCAGAAGTGTCCAATTTCACAGCTCTTTGGATGTGAAATGATCAAATATGCTAATTGCAGTGTCATAATTATGCTTAATTTTCAGCAAGACACCAATTTCCTGTGGCATCGTGGTGTATGGGTCTTAACTTGCGCCTTTCAACCCCCAAGGGTCATAGGTTCAAATCCCACCCATAACGTTAATATCCTTCAGCACAAAATTTATCCACATTGTGCTGCACTCAACCCAGGTCAGGTGAATGGCTACTGATAAGAAGAAATTCCTTCTATACAGTCAGTGCTAAATGGTACCCATGCTATAGCCAAGTAATAATGCACAGAGCACTTCGAAACATTCTTTATTAAGCCCTATATGAATGTTGTGTATTATTTTTATTATTATGTTATTATTATTAATGTGGAGGCGCCGTAGCGTAGTGGTTCTGACTCTCGCCTTTAAACCAGAGGTTCGTAGGTTCGAATCCCACCTAGGGCGTCAATTTCCTTCAGCAAGAAATTCATCCACATTGTGCTGCACTCGACCCAGGTGAGGTAAATGGGGACGGCAGGAAGAAATTCCTTGTAATGCGGAGCGCCGTAATGGCTGCCAGCTAGAGCCGGGTAATAGTGAGTGTAAAGCTTTCAGCGCCATGAGCACCGATAAGGTGGACCTGTGCGCTATACAAGTAGCCACCATTATTAATAATATCATTTGCCCGATTCAAGAAGGAGCCAAAAGCACTATATGAATGTTGTGTATTATTTTTAATATTATTATTATTATTATTATTATTATTATTAATAATAATATAATTTGCCCGATGCAACAAGGAGCAAATTTGGTACTGGTGGGAGACAACCAAAACTTTCCCAGAGAAAAGGTAGGTAATGTTCCTAGCAGTATTTACACTTCATTGCTTCTCTTAATCACTAAACACCACGACGCTATTCTTGTTTTGCTTCCCAGTTGTTGGTTTTTTTTGGGGGGGGGGAGATAGGCATTCATGAGTCTGTCATGACTTCTCAATTGTGTTTAATCACATCTGTCTAATCACTTCTCACTTTTTTATAGGTTTGGTTCACTCGAATATCAGCAATGATGAAACTCCAGCAGTTCACTGCAGCAGAGCAGGAGTTGGATGCCTTTGGTAACATGGATAAACCCGACCTCTTCTATGGCTACTATCCAGACCTCTATCCTGGCAGACAAGGTAAAAAAATATTGAGTTTATTACATTTTACCTATTGATTCAAATCTATGATAAGTCACAAAACTTCCACAGGTACAAATCAGTACAGATTTTGCAATTGAGTAAATGATAGACGTTTTGATATAAATTCCAAATTAATCCATTTAAGCGTATACAAGTGAAAACATTCATAGCTTTATAGATCTATTTTTTTTTTTATTAAAAAACATTTTATACAAAAAAATAATCATATTTTTTATGCATTTTAGTCTGACATGCATCAATCATTGGTAGGCAGGAAAGATGTTTATTCTTCATTTCTGTGTAAGGATTGTATGCAATTTACAAATAGGACCAGAAGAGAACACAAATACTTTATTATAATTTTCTGTTTTGTTGATTCCAAGTTTGATGATACTATTTTCAGTCTGTCTTATCCACCAACTCTATGTGGACAGACCATCTGTCGTTCTAGCTGTGTGTCAGAAAATATTTCATCTTTTAATTTGATATTCCTTGAATTTTAATCTTTCTTTTTAGGTTCCATGGTGCCTTTTTCATTCCGTCTTATCCATTGTGAGCTGGCAATGTACGTGGGCAAACATCAACTGTGTTTGGACAGACTGTCTGTCGTCCTTGCTGTATGCCAGAAGGTAAACAATGCTTAATTTTAATTGATATTCAATTAATTCTATAGATGCACTGTGAGCAAAAGGGACAAAGGCATGGGACAAAGTAACCTACCTCCATTTAAGCATTATACAATAGATGGACACAAGAGAAATTTCCATCCTTATTCTGTTGGAAAATGTTGAACATGAATTGCACCTGGAACTTTCTTTTGTGATCATGAAGCTATTGTGAATGTTTAAATGAAGTTGCTTTCCTTGTCCCAGTCCTTTTTCCCTTCCGCTTATAGAGACGAACATTCAACCCCTACATACTAGACCCTCCTGAAGTGAATTCTAAGCATGTACAGATAAGCTTAAATTTTTGTGGTGTTTTTACTTTTTGAAGTTTCCTGGTCTTGGCCTTGCAAAAATTTCCACTCTAGGTGATGCACATTCATTGAAAAACGTGAAAATAACAATACGCACATGCATCGAACTGTTTGGAAAATATCTGTTCGCTAAAATATTGGCTTATACAGTATACTAAAATGGTTTGGGAAAATACAAATTTGATATTGTTCTATCAGTATGTGAGAAGTTAAATATGTTTAATTAAAAATGGTACTTTGGCAATTGTACAAAATTTCCCCAAAATATGGCACCTTGGTGAAAAACATTTTCAAGGAATCCCATTGAGATATGCACTCGCTGTTAGACATGACCAAAAAAAACTTGCCCATGAAGAAATTCAATGTTCTGATATTGAATATTTATGATCAAAGTATTTCATAAAGCGAAGCAGTACTTGATAAAAGTAGGGTAATATGTCCAAATAGGCCAGTTTATAAAGTTCCCATTTTAAGAATTGAATTTGTACTGCAATGACTTGATTATTGAGAATGCACAGACCAGAGAGTATAACTAGTCTGCCAGAACAGACCCTTGGGTTTCATTGTGTGCACACACAGAGAGTGATACAGAGTATGCATTGTGTGTCTGCATGCTCTCCCCTAGACGGAGGACAGAGCAATGCTGTATGTGTGTGATGTAGTCACACAATATGCATACCCTGTATCATGATCTGCGCATGCACACAACGAAAGTCTAGGGTATGTGCTTGCAAAGTAGAGTATAACAGCATTGAAATTGAATTTCAATCTATCACAATTATAGATAAGTTAATATTACAATTCTGTTACAATCCTGTCAAAGCAAAATTTCTAATTAAGTTTTGATATATCACAAATAAAATCTCCAACAAGAACAAGAAAATGTGAAAAATGTGGCTAAATTTAAAAAGTGACAATATCGGAAATTTAATTTTGGTTTTTACTCCTTTCATCTCTGTGTAATCAGTCCAGATAAGATTACTCAATATGAGAAAACAGTAGTAAATGGGATGCAAAGTTGAACCAATTTTAAAGTTCATGTGAAAAGTTTAAAAAAGTTTTTTTTTAAAAAGTATAATAATAATAGTAAGAGAATGAATAAATGGTATTTCTTCCTCAATTTTTCATAAGATTCTTCAAAATCTGCAAGATGGCAAGTCTGAGTATGGTCAAGCTGTGGAGCTGTCAGAAGAAAATAGAAAAGGTAAGATTTTAGGACAGGGCTCTACAAATCAACTTGCCTGATTACCTGGGGCAAGTGAAAAAGTGATGTGGGCAAGCCTTTGTCAAAGTCGCTAACCAAATGGGCAAGTGGCCATTTTGACACATAAAGATGTTACAAAAAAAAAGATTCATTTATTTGACTTTTGTTATACATTCTTTTGAATGATTCTCCTTTCTGGACGTATATGACCCTAAGCATAAAATTGAGCTTTGAAATGAGGTGTATTGATGCAAGAGTTTGCTCTATCCACTTTCAGCACAGGGCCCCAAAGAAATATAGATACATTGTAACCTTAATAAATTTCTTCTTACATCAAGCATAAATAAATTTGTTAAAGGCATAAATATTCAGAATTGAATGATAAACCCCTCATAACTAAGATTCTCTCTCTCCTTCATGTAAAATTCGAATAAAATAACAGAATGCAAATTAAAGTGTAAGATAGCAATTCTCAAATCATAGATTGCTGATAACTCAACAAAGTGTATCTCCATGCTATCCCTTTTGATAAGTTGATGAAAGAAAATTACAGGATTTAGAGAGACTAGATTTAGTTTTTGGTTTTCATATTTTAGTCTCATTTCTTATAATGACTGTGAAAAATCAAATTACAAGAAATTGACGCCAGACATTCGGGTAATTCCACGAAAGTGTCATGTCTGTTACTCTGAAATCTGAATCTCTTGAAAACTGTTCATCTAAATTCCTTGAAATTCAATATTTATGAAACATATAGTATTGTGGCATACATCAAGATATGCACTTGCTGTTAGCGTAACAGAGGACTGTAACATAAAAGATGCAAAATTTGAACTTACAATGAATATTTATTGCCAGTCTATGGCATAACATGTACCATAGAGATACAATCAATTTTCAATTTCAGTGGAAACTTGGTATAATGAGGTGCTGGGACCATCACAAATACCTTGTTATAGCAGTAATCTCTTTATAGGAGAGTTAAAAAACAATAAGTTAAAAGACCTGGGATCAGATATTTAACCTCTTTATAGCAGAGATTTTGTTATATCAGACCTCTTTATAGCAAGTTTCTACCATAATCGCATCTCTTTTATGTTACATGTGACATGATAAAGTTGTGAAATTGCCCATAAATAAATTCAATTTTGAATGATATGACCTCTGTTTATCATTTCTTGCTCAATTAGCATCAGTGGATCTGTGGAAAGCAAGACAAATCCGAGTTCTTCATTCTGTAGGGAACTGATTGGTCAGTATGAAGGTATGTACAGGGTGTTTTTTAATGTTTTTTTTTATTGGAATTTATTGCTGAACCATCTTGAAGCATATTTATGGAGTCAAAAAAGAGCTTGAGCTTTCAATCCTAGCAAAATCTTAATCATAAACAAAATGACAAGGAAATGAAGTGAACACACAAGTATATAGAAAAATCTAAACGAGGTGGTGGAGAGAAAGAAAGAACAGGATGTGAAGGGCAACCAATCACAGAGCAAGGAGGGACGAATAAAGGAACTCCAATGCTTGAACAAAAGAAAGATGACCAGCTGGAGGAGAGCATATTTATGCTAGAATTAATGGACTTCATCCCATTAAAGTTAGAATGTCAATGTATTATGAATATTGACAGGAAACATGATTTACATTGACTTTTTACCCCAAAAAATGTGATTTTAAGCCATTTTTTCAAGTGGTCTTGGCTTTCAAAGCAAATGCCTGGGCGTGAAAAATTTGGTGTCAAAAGTGGCTTGATATTTGAAGAAAAGAAGTCGTGAAACGTCACGATGATGCCTCTTTGCATTACAGATAAAGCGCGCAAATGTTGGGGGGAGGTTGATTCACCCCCCCCCCCCCCCCCCCCTGGCCGTTATTAAAATGCTTAGAAGGAAATTAAGATGATATAGACATACATGCAGGTGTTTAATTAATAATAATAATAATAATGATATATGGCACCAAATCCACTGTTCTAAAAAATGCTGAAGGCGCAACTATGAAAAATGTGTAGGGTAGATACTTGAGACTTAGTAGAGAAGAGAGAATTTCAAGAAAAATAACAAGTAGACGTGATTAATTATATTCGATGTTAAAAAGGTAGGTTTTTAGATTCTGTGTAAATATTCCAAACAATTTTTTTTTAATTTCCAGCATACTCTTATTGGAATTTTTTTTCACTTTTCAGGAGTACATGCAAGCAGTGAATGTGTTCAAATCATTGATAGAGAAAGAACCCAAGAATGAAGTTAATATCATGTGTGGCATTGCAAGGATCTATCTCCAGGTTAGTTCCTCAAAACTTTAAGTGTTTGCTCCTGGGCGATATATCACCAAGTTACAAACATTGCTAGAACAACTTTAAGAACAACCAGTATCAGTTCTTGTGTCTTTCTTCAAGTTTTCAAGTCATTGAAAGAAAAGGAACTAGAGAATGAAGTGAATATCATGTGTGGCATTGCAAGAATCTATCTCCAAGTTAGCTTATTAAAACTTTATGAAAGTGTTTGCTCTTGATCTATATTCTATGTATTATACTTGAATCCCAAACTCAGATATAACTCTTACTCTTGTGAAATGTTGAACCCCTAACCCAAGTTTATCAGATGACGTATTTTCAAGTTGGTGCTTAGGTGGGTGTGTGAGTGAGTGGGTTAGTGAATGAATTAATTTTAATAAGTGAATAAATTAATGAATGAATGGAAGAGTTAATGATTGGGTGAATGAATAATTAATAATAAGTAAGTGAATGAATGGATGAATGAATGAAAGGAAGAGTTAGGGAGTGGATGAGTGGATGGATGGATGGGTAGGTGGGTGAGTGAGTGAGTGAGTGAGTGAGTGAGTGAGTAAAGAGAGAGTGAGTGTGTGAGAGAGTGAGTGAATGCATGAATGAACGAACGAATGTGTTGGTGTTGGTGTTGAGCGAGCAGATCGGCCCGTGAACCGAGCTCCAACACCGGTGGTCGGTTTACAGAAGCGATATGATCGCCGTATCGATCGCTCAACACCAGCCTCAGTGTCACGTGACATCACACGCGCTCACACAAAGCCTCGTGAAAAGCTCAACGATGAAATAATTTTCGGTCCGAAGTTCTCAAATTAATCTATTCTAAGTAATACAAATTGTGTAATCTTTTTTAAAATCCAGAAGGAAAAATATTGCCTTCCAAAATAAAGTATGTGGTTTTAGTTTTTATATGCAAATTTCACTGTAAAGTTAAATTAACCACTGACATGTATCGAGTTGTCGTAGCGAAACTGCTACTATTCTGCGAGTCGAAAACAAATGCATGATTTCAACACCAACACCGAACGTGAAGTCACAATTTTTCCAATCCCTAGGGGTTGGTGTTGAAGAATGGGGAAATTGCACGTAAATGGTCAACACCGACCACGATCCTCGGTTCAGCAGACTACATTCAACACCAGCAATCAACACGAACTACCGAGAATATGTCAGAATCTTGCGAGGTCAACCCAACACCGACAGTCTTCAAGTTTTGTGTTGAGGCTGGTGTTGGTGTTGCTGCAACACCAACACCAACACGTATTTGAAGTTACCCATTGAATGAATGAATTAATAAATAAATAGATAAGTGAACGAATAAATGAATGGAAGGAGAGTGAGCGAGGGAATGAACAAATGAAATTACAAACGAAGAAAAGAATTACATTTGATTAACTTAGTCCAACTTTTTTCTTACTTCCAGCTTGGTGACCTGAAATCTGCTCAGGATGTTTACAGTGACATCGAGAAGAAAATATCCGGCGGATCAAAAGATAATCAGGCTAGGATACATCTAAATAGGTAAACCACACTCTCTAAAAAAAGCCACGTTGATACATGGTTAAGACATTGAGAAGAAGGTGAGGATACATGTACATAACAGTGACAGAAAGAGGAGGGTATAAATATGTTTGTTCGATATGAAGACAATCAGGCTAGAATATACAAAATTCTTATTTAATAATTATAATA
>BQKZ01002108.1:37197-53078 GCA_036244855.1 Temnopleurus reevesii
CCATGCAGCTGACGTATATTTCCTGTTAGAAATATGTCTTAAAGGGGGCAAAAAAACAAAGAACATCTGACAATGATAATCTCTCGGACTGTATTTCTCATGTTCTTCATAATTTCATTGCATATTTTCTTCTTTTTTTCTTTTTTTTACTCTCAGTGAAAAGTTAGTAGTGGGTTTTTTTTTCATTGAAAGTTTTGGAGTTCGATTGTTGCTGGCCATTTGAAGGAAAACCTATTGATCACATTTGGTGGCAAGAAACATGCATAAATTTGAATCTAATAGTAATAAAACTTCAATCAATCAAAAGATGGAAAGTACATGTATTTTCAATGGGCTCATGTGTACAATTTGACAAGGTGCACAAGTAATTTTGATTTGGGCATACCAACCAAAATGGGTTTACTTGTACATTCAAATATTTGCATGTTTCTTGCCAACAAACATTGATGCATGGTATTCCTTCAAACGATTAGAATCAATTTACCTTTTTGGCTGTGAAGAACAACCTCCGTGTATTATAGAGGAAGCATAAAACTGACATTTAACCCGCCTACCGCAGCTTGCAGTAAATTACAACTTCCTCCCGAGGTAAAATCCTTTGGGACCACAAAATTCAGTTTTAAAAATTGGATGTTTGCTTCTCAAGTGAAAAAAAAAATTGCTCTAACTAGATGTTCTTGCATTCAAATTACCGAGATGCCAACCATTCCACAAATAAGCTTGCAGCAAAAATTGAAATGTAAATAATACACCGGTGAATAAAAGTGAGAGAAACATGACAACATTAACAATTATCTCAACCAATCACTGGTGATGAAATTTCTGAGTTCATAAGAAAATTTATAAGAACATATACCTCATGCATATTCACAAATGGTTAGCATATCTGCCTATGTACACGTAATTGACCTTTAGAAGACATGGTGCTATGTCAGGTTGATTGTGTGATGGAAAGATATGTTAGATTTTCTAAGGTACAGAAAATGATGACAAAAACACACAAACTTGAATACATTTCAATCTATTTTCTTTATTACATAAGAAAAATAATGCCTCCTGCACTATCTTCGATTGAGGGGGGGGGGGGGAGTGGAGCTTAATGAGAAGGACAGCTTAAACTTAAATACTGAAATAAAATCTGTTCATGATTGGGTACCAGAAACATATACAATCCTAATAACAGTATATAAATAAGACGTTGGCATTCTTTTGACTTCAAGAGAGGTTCATGATCATTTATTTATAGCTAAATGTAATCCCAATTGTAGGTATCCATTGAAACTAAACAATGAGGAGACAAACAACTTAGAAAAACATACAATTAAAATTTTATGCAGAAGACCATTTCATGAAGATATAATACATGTATATGTCAAATAAGCTGTTCCTCCTAAAAGACAATACCACTAGTGTCTGTTCTCCTATCTGAATGATTTAACAAATTCCGTAGTTTTATCAAATCACAACTCACAAACGGGGTACATATTTTATTAAATATTTGTTGTATCTTTGCAATGTCAAGTAATATATAAGCCAATACGTCAGCTTACAGATATATTCACAATTTCAGACCAGTTTTACACATCGACATGTTATCATTTTCATCTTTTTGACAGTGTTTGTAAACATATGAATGTGCATTATACAGAGTTGAAATTTTCCCGAAATAAAAGCAACACAACAAGTTTAGCTAACACAGTCGTCATGATGAAACATAGAGCCATGAGTCATTAATAAAATTCAATAACATTTAGATATATTGGTGTCAAACTTTATTAATACGAGCCTTCAAGGTTGCTCATATCCGAGAGGATCATCCGGGTATTTTTCTAGTACATCAAATGCATTCTTTTATTTACACTGCGTGAGAACACTTCCGTACTAGAAATATACCCAGATGTCGAACAACCGTAAGGGCACGTATTACTGATACTTAAAAATTTTGGTGCCCTGTATCATGAACCATATCACTGAATTTTGGGAAAATGTTTCACATTTAAATCTAATAAATATGACAATTAGTCTGAGAAAGAGTGTTTTTTTTTTCAAAACTAAGATCTATTATTATCATATCATCTGTGAATATTTTTTGTGATAATAATTCTTTACAATCCAGTGTATGGTACTTTTACAATACAAAGTAAAGAATCGATTCTAAATGTCTCACAATATTTTGAATTTTTCTGACAAGATATTTCATGAAATATATCATATTTGGTTTTGAGAACTGGCTTACAAATATTAGACTGCTGCCGGTACATGAAAGTTCCAAAATTCACTGTAATAATTCTTGCTTTATTTCAACATGGATAAACACTGATTGGCACATGCTATAAGAAAACCAAATCCCAGGTATACTCTACCCAATACGAAAAAAAATATCATTTAATTGATAGAAACATTCAAGTACATGTGCGATTGTATAATGCAAGTTTCCTGTTTATTGTGTTGGTACATAAAACCACTAAAAACAGGACTTACATGAGCTGCTAAGGGGGTGTTGTTCAAAAGTTGCAATTGATCGCAAGCTGCAGTAGATCGGAACGCGCCAATCAAAATCAATGTTTCATGCGTGTCTTGTTAAATGCGCATACCATGCGCGAATGAAAATGCGCGATACAATGTGCATACTTGCAGTTTATTTGCAGTTGATTTTGAACAACACCCCCTAAGATTCAGTGGTGTACGGCTGTACAAAATGGATATTTCTATGGATAAGGGGACCAGTTTGTGACATTTCGGTGTCCTTGTTAAATAGTGAGCTGGGATGAGATTGTAAGCTGATTTTATTAATTGATAATTATTATTCATTGATAATGAAAAATGACCTCTATTACGTTTAGCAACATCCCCTTGTAAAATATTGTGTTGCATTTAATATTCCCCTGATCACAAAAGGTTTCCTTTTTTTACATGAGCATTATGAGATGCCGAATTAAAGATGTGCATTACATTCACTCCCATTTTCTGCAATATTCCTAGTGTGGTCAAAGGGGATGTTATCATCACATAAGAAAATACATTGAAATGTTGTGATAAATTACACTACACTAATATTCAAATTCGTACTCAAAATAATTAGGGTCAAAGTTGTGGATCCTGACGTAACCATCTTCTCCGCCACTGCTGTATCTGTGGGAGACAAGGAATAGAGAAAATGAGAGGAGAAAATTAAAATCAGGGTAAGAGACAATAATTAGGGATGCCAACTGATAAGAGGGCCTGAAAATCACACAGAATGCAATATTTTGCACACAATGTTTCTCTTGTCTAAGAAAATGAACTTCAAGGGCCTGAATTCAGGCTTTCGCATGAAAATAGGCATTCATTTGCAGAATGTAGATTTAAACACTTATGAACAATGTTGCAAGCATTACCCATTAGGAATTTTTCACATGGTAGGGCGCTACAAACCTACATGCCCGAATGCCTGGGGCAACAAAATTGAACCATCAGGTAGGAAAATGAAATTTTCACTTGCTCAAATGGACAAGTAATGGTTCTAAAGTCCTAGAGTATATATCATTAACTGTGAGTGAATTCTTTTTGAGAATTCTGTTGCAAGATCTATCATTTTACCAACTTCACTGACAGCTCAGCCAAATTTCATGTTCTAAGTGTGTGAAAAGCTGTTTTTGTTTGTTTTCATGCTTGGAGCAAGAGAAATTGATGTTCAGGCAAGTGATTAGAAAAAAAGTTCTTGTAGCCCCCTGAATGGGTGGAATCTTTGTGTCCTGTTAAAAATTAACTCTGAACACAACCTAGGAAGGAACATCTTTCCAAAGATCATTCGAAGAAAAAAAATCAACTGCTGTTGCATTAACTCTGAACATAACCTAGGAAGGAACATCTTTCCAAAGATCATTCGAAGAAAAAAAATCAACTGCTGTTGCATTAACTCTGAACATAACCCAGGAAGGAACATCTTTCCAAAGATAATTCGAAGAAAAAAAAATCAACTGCTGTTGCATTGCACCTTCAATAGGGAGTTAGGGATATAGCATTGATACGAATATGATAAATGGCTAATTGTACAGCTATGATGTCATCAGTTGCCAATTTGTCCACATATTTAAACATTAATAATTTTCTTATCAATTGTCCGATTCTCTCAAGCTTCTTTTTTTCTGTTCATATGATTTTCTGCTCCTGTTGAACAAATATTCTTTTTGGGTAGACTCTTCATTCATTCGCACAAACCCCAAGAGCTCTCTTTCCTAAACTTACCCCATGCCATCAGGATGGAATGCCACACTGTTGATTGGTCCAAAGTGACCTTTGACCCGGCCGAATTCCTCCTCAAAGACTGCGTGGAAGAAGCGAGCGTCAAACTTTCCAACCTTTCCAGATGTTGTGGTCACATCCATAGCCTCTTGACCTCCACCGACGAGGACCTACAACAAATTAGGTCAAAATTTATTTCAGCAAAACCATATAAAATAGTCACACTATAATTATGATGATAATATAATGTGTCTTTTATTTAGCCAAGGTAGATGATTTACTTCTTCAAGATAGCTCTCAGAGGGAATAACCTTTATCTGATGTTCAATAAGGCCCCCCCCCCAAAAAAAAAATTGTTTTGATGCCCAAGAATGACTTTTCTTAAACGGGGGCGGTCGGTCGAAAACCCTTTCTTAAATCTGTTTTTTTTTTTATTCCAAGAACACATTTCATGTAAAAATAAGACCTAGAATGGAGTAGCAAGCCCTAGAATATCAGAATATTTTGATGATTTTCTAATAAAAAAAAACTAAATATAAAGAAAAAAGAGAAAAATAAAAAAAAAAAAAAAAAAATCACTATTCAGGCTTTGTTTTACATGTTTATTCAAAATGTTTCTGAAAATGACTTTTCAGGTTGTATTTCTCAGGTCATCCTGTAATTTTTACTGTGTTTGTTTTTTCAATTTCAGTGAAAAGCACAAAGAAAGGTCAAGTCTGGCAACTTTTCAGAGGATCAGTCAGTTGAGGGCATCCAAAGAATTATTTTTAGGGGAAGGGCGTATGAACAATTTCTAAAGTATTTTGGAGAATAGGGGAGTATGGAATGATCCACTTACATGATCTTTGAGTGGTGAAATAGCTGCTGAATTGACCGGTCTCTCTGTCTTGTAGGTCTTCATAGGAACTAGATCAGGTAACTCAATAAGCTACAGAGAAAAAATGGGATATAAATTGTCAATATCATCATCATAAGCATCATCAACATATCATCATCATCATCCTCATCATCATCATCCTCATCATCATTATCATCATCATCACCATTATCACCATCACCATCGTCATCATCATCATCATCATAAACCACCATTATGACCATCACCATCATCATCATCATCATCCTAATCATCATCCTCATCATCATCATCATCACCAGCATGATTTCATCACCACGAAGCTCACCTTAGCAGTATGGTCCTTCGATGCAGTCACAATCATGTCATATTTGTAATGCTTCTGGATATCATTAATCTGCTTCTGATGAATCTCTCTTGTGCCGCCTATGCAGTCTTGCATCTACAATTTCGATACATAAAAGAGAGAATATTTCAAATAAAAATTGAAATGAGAAAGATATATGCAAAAACATTGGTCAATTTCCATGATACTACAACCTAAACCTTAGTGGGTAGGTGCATAATGGCCCCCTCAATATTGCAATGCGATAGCAAATTCATAAAGACAATAAAATACAGAAGAAATTAAGAACAAAATTGGTGAGCAGAAGAAAATAAGATTGAAGAAAACCAAAGGAGTAATTAAAAAGCTATGACTTTTTAATAATTTAAAGAAAAAAATGGGCAAACCAGTGAAAATTTTCAGACATGGTGCCAATTTGGCAATGACATGGGTGCACTATTAACCATGATCATTTTTAACTATAATCTATAATGAATATATCCAGTTTGAGGAAATTCTATTTTGGGGAAAATAAGTTGCCTTTTATAACTTTAGTATGAATACATGTTGCCAATTTGTTTTACTATACACAACCAAAATGGGATAAAATTAGGTAGGCAGCCATAAATCTGTCATAATCACCTTAACATCCCAGAGAGTGAGCTCCCCATTATCGTGTCCCGTAATGATGGCTGTGTCTTGGAAGGTCCATAAGCCTGCTGTGATCTTAGCGCCATCCATTGGTATCCTCATGAATGGGTTGTTTGTTTCTATTAGCATGGAAAAAATGGAAGAAAATAGACCACAATAATGAATAAATTTTAAAGCACACATTCAGAGGAGTATAAACCTAGTGTATCAACCTGTATAAACCTGACTATTCATTGGTATTCTTATAAAAGGGTTGTTTGTTTCTACAAACACAAGATACGATGAAAGAATAATCGTAACTAAATACAATCATACAAGAATAAACCAGAGGATATCTGAGCACTATTCATTGGTATCCTATTAATGTGGGCAAAAATGGAAGGAAATCAGCAAAAAAAAATATGTTAGAGGGCAAGCAGGCAACAAACCGGTCGTGTTTTAAAGATCTATGCATAACTGTACAATTGACTGTTGATTCTTTTCCTCACACAATGATAACTCCTGGCGCTGAATCGCACCAAAGAAATGATCACAAGTCGTTTGCACAGTCATGCATAGATCTACGCACAACTCTATGAAACACAACCCAGACTATATGATCATAGCAAACTCTATTGGTATCCTGATGTAAGGGTTCTCCTGACCAGGGGCCCCGTTGAATACAGCATGTTTCCCGAGTTTTCTATGATAAAAAGATTTATGCAAAGAGCCCCCGAGGAAACCAACTAAAGAAGAAGAAGTGACAAAGTTGACAATCTATGAGCTTACCTATTTGACTTCCATCTCTATCATCATAGACACACAGATCACTGGATTGGCCCATGGTCCTGTCAGTGGTTGTGAAGAAGATATTACCGCTATAGCTGAATCCGCAGGACCGCACTGCAGAGCTGTAGTCAACCTTTACTGTGCATTTACCTGTGTGAGAGAAATATATGAACATTTAGAACTTAAAACATATTCACTGCTTTTTTTATCAGATACACTGACTTGCCCCAAATTCCAATAGGTGCTTTGGAACATTTCTATAAAGCACATTATGAATGTCTATTATTTTATACTTTCATTATGTACATTTGTGTAATTGGATTGTTGGATTATTATCTTTTTTTAAATTGCTGACTAAACAATAATAATAATATTGTAGCATAACTCATTATACTTGTAACAAAAGACCCGTAGAGGGCGGTATTTAATCTAGAAATTGATGTTGAGTTCCCCGCAGGAGCAAGATGAGATGATTCTTGTTTTAGCTTTCGACAGAGCAAGACGTGTTCATTAAAGTTCCCAGTATACCCGCAAATATCGAGTAAGTTGTCCTTTATTCCGCTTTTGTTAGTGAGAATTTGGAGCAAGTGAATGTGTATATCCACGTTGTGCAGTATATTTCTGTAAGAGAATCCACTTAATTATGAGATTTGAGAGAGAAATAGTTATTAGAGAGAGTTTAAGAGATCAGAGAGAACTGAAAACGTAATTGGGTTCCAAAACAGAGAAACGCTACCCCGACGGAGCCCCGTTACGGCACAATATTATTTGAAAAAGAGATTACTCCTTATTCTGAATCTGCACGACATCAATGCAGATCTGAAGTCATTCTTAAGTTTCCCTGGGAATAATATACATACTTGAACCATGGATACAAGCACCAAAATATTGTTACGATTACAGAGGTGCTAACTGTTCCAGAATATTTCAGGAAATAAAATTCAAGGAGTGAGAGCGATTGCTCTCCTTAAGCTCCCATTAAATGCTTATTGGGGAGTGATTTATAGAGCACCTTGTAGTTTTACTCCATTAGCACGCGCTAATCAGATTCATTGTTCTATGCACATCTTTCTAAAAGGGCAGAATACAAGCAAACATAAATGAAAATGAGCTGCAAATTGCAACTGATCTGCTGGTGATTTGTAATTGATCACAAGTTTCTGGCAACATCCCTTTAGTTTTTACAATTTATTTAAAGGTATAGATTCGTAATGACCAGGATGCAGAAATTGATGTTAAATGAGCTGATGTATTCGCAAGTTGCTTAACATGCCTAAATATATCTATGTAGGATATTAGGAGTACATTTATGCTCGTATTTTATGTATTTTACGTCGAACAGGTCAATACGCCGTCATTCCTGCGGTGTGCTAAGTGCTTTAGCGCGGGAGAGTGTCGGCCTGAAATTGGCGGTGCGATCGGTGGTATTGTCTGCGGTGTGTGGGTTCGCGTTCATTTTGTACGTGAAGCATGTTCTGTGAGGAAGTACGACCGCACCAGGTTATTTTATTTTGCGATAATTAAGCCATTTCTAGGTCGATTTCATTCAAACTAACTATGAACATGCTCTAATTTACTATTGAAAAAATGCATTATGGTAATAATTTTACTGCAGCTCGCAAACTAGTTAAATATCTGAAGCGCCCTCCTCCCAAAACTAGTCTTTCCCTTTAATCTGTCTTACCTGTTTCGACGTCCCACATTCTCATGGTGTTGTCAGCACTTCCAGTGATTGCCTTCCTCGAATCCCCTGATAGTTGAAATAGTTAAGGAAAATTTCTACACCATAAATGTAAACAGGCTATAATTTCAAGCCAGCCATGCAGGAAACAGCTGTCCAACCAAATGCTTGTCGGACTAATCCTGGGAGGTGTTTCACCAAGATAAGAAAGACTTTACGCATGACTTGACGGTCGAATGGTATCAGTTCTTGCGCTGAATGTGCACACTATTATGAATTATTACACTCAAGAAGGAATACCAGTCAAACTGAAAGTCGTGCGTAAAGTCTTTCTTATCTTTGTGAAACACCTACCTGGGTTGTGTTTCATAAAGTTATTTGTATACTTATGCAAGACTCGATGATCGTTTCCTGTACACAATTTTCACACTGTCACTGAGCGCTGCCTAAGCAAGGGTCACCAATCGTTTGTAGAGTGGTGAGTAGATCTACAAACATCTTCATGAAACACAACCGTAGGGTATGCCTCCTTAATGGGATCCCTATTTCAGAAAGGAAACTCTGACGAACTGCTAGTGTTAAATTCAACTAGTGTTGTCCCACATGGATACAATGTGGTGTTAACTGTACACTGCCCTTTTGGGCAAGTGACAATTTTATTTACTTGCCCGACACAGATTCACATTGACACTGCAGAGCTCAGTCACTCATGCATGCATGTCACAGCATTTCACAGTCTGATTTCAATTTCCATTTGGATTAAATTGTAATTTTCTTGACAAATGATAGTCGTCAATTAATTGCGCAATACAACAAAGTTCATGCATGCAAACATTGTGTGATAGAAGAACAACTTTCCATCCCATACAATGTGGTGTTAATTGTGCACTGTCTTGGTAACCACTTCGGAAAACACAAGCGAGTAATTAAACACCGACATTTTGCAATGAATATAGAAAGCTTTTCTGAGGCTTGCCCAACATAATAACAAGTAAAGTATGCAAACTGGATTCCAAGTACTGTAGTTCACTTGTTTCTAGCCAGTTTAACAAAAACCTTGTAACTTTGTTCGTTGGTAAGAAACCTTGTAACTTTGTTCGTTGGTAAGAAACTCACATGAATTTAAATCTATAAGTAAACCCACATACAATTGAAACTCTTAGTTAAAAAAAGTCTGATTGGAATTTTTTTTTGTGCCTGAAAAGGATACAATCAACATCGATGCACCACACTGCTCCACCATGGCCGTCAAATGTCCCTAACCTCTCTCCGTTGACCGAGTACCAGATGTTAGGTGTTGTGTCTTTTGCGGTAGAGAATATAAGATCACCTTCACGGTTGTATTTGATTTGAGTGATGGACCTCTCGTGCCCAAACAATGCGATGGGTTTCTGCAATGAAGAAGAATATCATTAACAACATTTTCACATAATGATTTTGTTCTTTTGTTATTTGAAAAATTATCATAAAGTCAAGCTGTCCGACGTATGTTATTACATTTAGATTGATGGGAAAACAATAAAGAATGCAAACAAGAAATAAGTTATACAGACACTATATCTATAAAAACTGAATGAAGTGTAACACTGATGGTTTATTCCTGAACAATGGGCCTATGTAGCTCACATTTTATATCAGAACCAAGTGTTCTAAATTATTTGTAGGGGACCTTATTTTGACAAGCTAAGCTTTTACAAAAGTCTCCTCTTTCTTTCATTGAATTCTGTTACTCCAGCTTTGGAACCAAATAACAAGATCACAGAGTGTTTTCTGCCTGTTTTCTTTTCTTTTTTGACATTGTGGTGATCCGAACACATATGTTCAGATTTTTCGCCGCATTTTTGCCTGTTTGAAGCCATCATTTTATGTATTGGCGCCGTTTTGCCCACGTTACTCGTATAGAAACCGCATCACTATGATTGCCTTACGCTTAATGAATAGTACCCTATATTTATGTAATTTGATTTTTATTAATTTTCATGGTTATTAATCGTTTATACATAGATTTAGCACTTCCTTAAATGTTGGCATTTAGATTGTAGCATTTGTAATTCACCTTATATATTTTTAAGTACAAATTCACTGTACCATATCAAAGTAGTTCCCAGATTTACGCGGAGTGAAAGTCCATCTTGGGTGAACGCCTTAGCGTCACTCATCGTCAATATATCTGAATTGATAGGAACAACATTTCTGAGACTGTCCCGTCGGCACTACACTACAGTATAGCATCGACACGATGACAGTCGAGACCTAATTTTGCCAGAGGCAAATATGGCCGTATGCGGGATTTTTATGCTTTGACCAGAATTTAACTAGGGGGTTTTTGTTCTTATGAATAAAACTTCATCTCTACCTTACTCCGGTGACTACCGCCTAGCCTCCTTGTGTGTCGTTGGTCGTCGCGAAAGAGAAATCTACCTCATAACGAGAATTTCTAAAACATGTACTTGTTAATTTTCATTGAACCATGTCCATGTATACTTGTGAAAGAAGGAAATAAAATGAACAATGAACAATATTTTTAAAATTAAAGGACTAATCATTGATTTCGTTCATTTTTTCTCAGCTTATTTTATGCACACCATCAACGATTTAAATAGCATTTAGGACGTAGCGGTTGAAAATTTCTTAAACAAAAGCAATATTATACGATGCCTTCAATTTTAGAGTTCTATCAAAAATATCTACCGTATTTGACCAGTACACGGCCATGCAGGTGTTGCCGGCGTTTAGAACGATTTACCACTTTTTACCACTGATTTTGCTTCCTTACGCTTACACTTACAGACTCTCCATTTGTGATTTCTGAAGATTTCAAGGAAATTTAAATAACTATCCCATGATTTTTGAACAGATGGACAAAGCCAGGACAAACAAAAAAATGTGAAACAAGGCACCACCTAAAGTAAAAATAGCTAACTTTCAAAATTTACATGACCTAGCAGCATATCTACCAATTCTAACACATTGCCATGACATTGCATTGGGTGTTTTGCATGTCAAGCCTCGCCTCTCAAGAATTTGATTTCAATTCTCATTCATCATGTCCCATTGCCATAGCATTGGCATTTACACAGAATCACACAAACACAGCTCAGTCACTCAAAAGTCATGCACGTCGCAGCACTTCACTGATTTCAATTTTCATTTGGTTTAATCTTAAATTGTAGATTACAGTACTGTTTTCTTGACAAATGATAGTCGTCAGTCAGTTGCGCAATACAACAAAGTTCATGCATGCAAACATTGCGTGCAAGAACTTCCCATCCCATTCATTCACCACAAAAAGCCTACGTTCCCACATATTCGAGTTCGTGTCCTGCTCATTAACTGCAAAAAATAATCGACGAAAAAACGTCTAATACGCAATCAAATATGTGTAAAATATCTTCATAAAACATCTATACAGCATCCAAATCAATAAAATTATCATAAATTACCATTTTTGTGGATCACTAAAGTCGTACGATGAGAGAAATAATGCCTTTATTCACGAACAGCCGGTATATTCTTGGCAGGAACACATGCACCTTGCTTAGTGTACCAATGCAGACCGCTTAGTTGAATTATACACATATTTTGAAGAAAAACACTTCTCAAAAGGTATTTGCAACTTTTTAACTATTTTTCAAAATATTTACTTCATGATAAACTGTTCCATGGTTTATTGAGTAGAAACCTATCTGAATTCATACCGACATAACGTATACTTTTCCCACTTTTTAAAATTCATTTCCTGCGTGCACAGACTACATACCGCGCGTAACCTAGTCTTTTCCAAAGCGTAAACACATTAATTCCAATGAGCCAACTCGATCGGTTTCGTGGAAACAGATCTGGAATAGGATCTAACGTAGATGTATAGATCTATTATCTTCTTCTTCTTCTTCTTCTTTTTCTACTTCTGTTTCTTATTCTTTTTACAACAAAATGTAACTTAAATTTTGCTGTATGATTAATAATGTCCTTGTGGCATGTCATTGTGCATACCTCATTATGGTTTGTGATTGAAATATATCTTTTACTTTGTAATTTAATAATTTTTTGATTACTCAATTGTAATTTAAGTTTTATTTGAAAAGTTAAAAAAAAGTCTTCTTAATTCTTCTTCTTCTTCGTCCAAATTCGTTATCATCACCATCATCATCTTATTTGGCTTCTTTTACATAATTATTTTTCCTTTTTTGAGAGAGTAGCTTGTCAGCTAAAAAGTACTCGAAGGGGAGGGGAGCAAAAGTCAACCCCCCCCCCCCTCCTCCATCATCATCTCCGGTCTCAAAATCATGTGGTGTTAAATTATTGCAAAGCATGGGAACTATATATCAATACGATACAGGGACATTTTTGTAATAGCATTATCAATTCTCGTCGTCTTTGATGGCAAAAAAAAAAACATTCTAGTGCTATTCTCATCCAGTTTTAAATCATGAATTTTATTGGCGTGCCTTGGTTTATCTATTTGATATGTTCTTATGTTTCATATTAAAATATACTCCCACCCGGAATTGTATACAAAAGACATCAAGCCAAGACTCCACACAAGTTTGTACCCGAATTCCGCGATGACATTATACACCCATCCCCCTCCCCCCCACACACACACAAAATGAAAATAAACTAGAACTGCATTCGTTACTTGAAAACGAAATGCAACAAATGTCGTCCGAATGTGTTCCATGGGAAATGTAATGATACTTTGTGTTATGGTTGATTGAAATTAATTTGATGAGCACTGGACACAATCATGATAATGTATAATTCAGCAGGAATATATTGATATCATCTTCGAAATTCTGTTTTACTCCAATCGAAAGAAATGAACGAAATAGAGTGTTTGTCACAAAATAGCGTCTTGAATGTTAAGCTTGTGTGATTTAAAATAAATCCAGCCATGAGGTGACTTTCATTTGACTCCAAATGATGTGTCAGTTAAATTTCAAAGTAATTGGAGTTTGTTTAGGAGACCAAACACGGATTTCCGTTTTCCCACATTGACAGTTATGCAACGCACACGGGAACAATGAACGTAGAGTCTATACAGGTGTGCACGAAGTGGCGTTTTACTTTAAATTCTCAATTGTAACATATGTCTTATAAGGCGTGTTTGGTATCGTCGGAAAGAAGAATTCACCAGGATTATGTTGGTATGATTTTCGTTATTCTCTTTTACTGCAATCAAGAGAAAATAATGAAAAAAGGTTTTCAATACAAAATGGCGTCTAACTTGTTACTCTTGGGTGATTTCGACAATCGGCTCTGTAGGGACCTTCATTTGATCCCAAACGATGTGCCTGCCAAATTTCAAGCAAAATAAAGGTGATTTAGGGGACCAAAAACGGGTTCAAGTTTTCCGACATTGACAAAGCATGCAACGCACGTGCAAACAATGAACACAGAGTATATACAGGCGTGCATAAAATGGCGATTTACTTAAAATGTTCAGTGGTAGCATATATCATATTTGGGATTGCAGGAAATCAAATTTCAAGGCGGTCATTTTGAGCTCACTCTCAATAGAAAAAAAACTTAGATAAGCATTTTATCCAAGATTGCCTTGTAAAATGAGGTTTTAGGGTGATTACGTCATGATGACGTCATCAAATTTTCTCAGATTTGGCACATATTTGTGAAATATATAAATGCATGTACCCATCAAATTTGGGATCTGTAGCTTGATAACCCGCGATTTTACAGCGAGTTGAAGTTATTCCGGGATTTCCTTGAATATCATGAACTTGAGAGCATTTGTTCTCCAATTTGTTCAGTTGTGACGTCATAATTTTTTTAGATGGGTCAAAAGAGTATATTCTGAAATGTCTAAATTTTGAAAAGGGTGCGGATTTACGAAGGCATTTTAACAGAGTTGTGGCCAATTGAAAACAACCATTTTAGAAACTTTAGAGGGCGCTATTTATGTTCTGCAGAATCATTGAAGCGTGGTAGTCGGTGATATTGTATGTATTTAAGTTATAAATATATGCTGAAAGTTTGAGTTGAAAATGTTTTGATTTGAGAAAGTTATGGGAAGTTTTCATATTTAGGAATGACGTATTAAAGAAATTTCATGAATTTTTATTTTATGACAAGCGGACTTGATTTTTGAGTATGAAGAAGGATTATTTTCTATTACATTTGAATTACAAAGTTTGAGATGAACTTTTGAATTTTCTTGAGGATTTTATTTGAGGTCTGTAGCATAATGGATAATGAAGATATGATGGATATTAGGAGGGCATGTAATCGGCCCTGAAAAGTACAAAATGGCGCCTGGAGGTTTACGCATGAATGATTTCGGATAATGAAGGATCAGGTGATCAAGATTAGATGTTACTTGAGATGTGTATGAAATTTGAAGTGAATTGATGAAGAGGAAGATACTTAATTAGGACCCACAAGAAATACGTGCAAAACAAATGCGATTTTGTGGAAGATCAGGAAGAAGAAGAAGAAGAAAAGGAATTTTTTTTGGTGGAGAATCTGAACGAAAACAAGCAAATGTCGGTTGACGACATTTGAAAAAGGAATTTTTTTTGGTGGAGAATCTGAACGAAAACAAGCAAATGTCGGTGGACGACATTTGAATAAATAAGAGTGACGAATAAACAATAGTGTACCTTTTCGATTGAGCTGCAGATTGCATTCTTATCGCAATGAGTATATACCTTGATTATGTGATGCAAAATTAATCATGTTCTATTCAATAAGCACGAAAGGCCAAAAGACCGCGTTACAAAATAGGTCAATAGGTGACAAAATAGCTGGCAAAGAATCATTTCTTAGATTTTGATTTTATTTTATTTTATTTCATTTCTGCGTTCATATGAATGATTTACAATACAAATATCTAACATAAATAAATAGTATATATAAATATTATATTTAAACATACATAGAATAGTAATTATAAAAAAGAGAAACAATTAGGTATCAAATTAATTTAAATAAAGTAAGGGAAAGCAGGAGACCGTCATCATGAGCGATGAAGCTTGACGTGGATGACGGCCTCAAAAGATGATCGAGTGCTGTCCATACCCGTGGTGTGGATGGGAGGGTTGGGGCGTTATCCACCCTGGTCAGAACTGGGGGCGCCAAATTTGAGGTAAAAAAGGTGGCGATTTTTGTTTTTAAGTGCTGACGGTCCCTTTGGGGCATCACATTTTGGGGGAGAAAGTAATTCCGGCTGAGTTGATCATCAGGCCAATCAATACCCTATACAGGGAGCAGTTATTTTAATCGAACGCATCCCCCCCCCCCCCCCCCCCCCCCCCCCTATGTTGGTTTCCTCCAGTTGCTGGAGAACTGCAGTATTTTTGCAAAGATGCATGGAGTCGAACTAATATTTTATTCAATATGGATGGAGTTAGCTCTGGCAG
>BQKZ01002108.1:54086-89875 GCA_036244855.1 Temnopleurus reevesii
CCCCCCCCCCCCCCCCAAATTAACAAACAAACAAACTTGGGAGGGGGGCTTCAGGGATGGGCACTCCTCTGACAAATTTGAATGAAAAATTATTCAAACAGAAAATAAACACCCATCATTTTGTGTCCCGGAGCCGGATGGCGCCCCAAATTTCCACGCCGCGCCCAATTCTCATCAAGAAGGGCGAATCTTTAACAGGGGTAAACAACCGGTAACCACACCCCTTTTGTTCCCTATGCTGTTCACCCACTTGCTATAGCAGCACGCCCCTGGGAGCGCTGGGGAGCGCCAAGGGAGGGATCGGTCGGGAGCTCCGCTAAGGCAGGAGCAAATTGCGCGCCACACATGTGTATAGCACAAATGCAAATTGGGATATCGAAGAAATCATGGCGAACGAAAGCGGAGATCAAGCAACAAGGCTCTACCAGCCAAACCCTGAAATCACCAAAAATGCCCACGTGAAATCTATGGAAGAATACAAGAAGCTCTATGACCAATCTATCAACGATCCTCAGGCATTTTGGAGTAAAATATCTGAGCAGTTTTACTTTAAAACCCCGCCGACGGAAGGGAAGTTCTTGGAATATAATTTCAACGTGAACGATGGGCCCGTGTACATAAAGTGGATGCAGGGAGCCACAACCAATGTCTGCTACAACGTTCTTGATCGTCATGTTGAAAACGGTCTTGGAGATCGCATTGCTTTCTTTTGGTAAGATCTTAAAATAGGGAAGAGGAGACTGGGGTCATTATAGACAGAAAAGTCAATCAGGTTGAAGGATTTTTCAAAACAATTTCTGACTCCGAGCTTGGAAGTTGGAGGTGGACATTTTTTTTCACTTTTTGTATTTAAAACTCCTCCAAACCGATTGTCAGAAACTTGTTTAAAAATTGTCCAAACTGGTTATTTTGCCAGGGGCCAGGTATTCGGGTTCACTCAACTTTTCACATCTGACTTCCAGCCTCAGCCGAGGCTCAGTCATATTTTGGCAAGAAGAAAAGAGATACGTTTCGCCGTTACTAGGCAGGGGCGGCTAAGGGGGGATGGATAATTTTTTTTAGACTGAATGCCTTTGTTGAAGCTTTCCGTTTGTTTTAAAAATACTTTTGTTTAAAAAATGTTGTGTTTGTTACGTTTAATTCAACGTTAACTACTTTATACATGTAGATACTAGATAATGAACTATTGAGAATTGAGTCATTTGGAAATTAAGTATGGTACACATGGTACAGGCATCCTCCTCTGCGCTGGGTTGCTCATCTGCGCCTCATTGACATATGCGATGTAACTTGCGCGCTTGGTGAAATCGAAAATTTTTCCTGAAAATCGCCAACCGCGTGTAAAGTGAATGGGATGCAGAGAAGGTTCCCAAATATTTTGAACTGCAAAAATGAGAGGGGTGTACAGGGATCGAATTTAAGATTAGAATTTGCAGGGGAGCTACAGATACATGTAGCTCTCCTAGATGTTCTCGTGGAGAGTTTTAGGGGAGCTAAATTGGGTCTTCATGTAATAAAATTGGGGTTACAAGGGGCTCATTAAATCACTCCCCAAAAGGCATTTATTAAGGGGAGGTTTAGGAGAGCAATCGCTCTCAATCCCCTTAAAATGTATTCCCTGGGTGTATATTTCATCTAAAATGACTTTGTTCCTGGTCAGACTGTGCTGAGATATTTCTCACATATAATCTTTAGGATATTTGTGATAATATCAGATTAATATTGAATAGGATATTCATTGACTTCATGTTTTTTTTTAAGTTGAAAGTTTAGGTGCGCAGATGTTAGACCTCCAATCATAGAAAGAGAAAGGAATTTGTCAATTTTCTCAATTTTTTTCTTTAAAATCTCCAAATGTTGAAAATTGTGAAGATGAAAATGACAAGATTCTATTTTTTTTGTATTTACATTGTTTAAATTCAATTATGTAACTTACAGATAATGATTTTTAGTGCAAAATATTGAAAACAAGTTGCTGGTTTCTTTCAATTTTTTTCATTTTAAAATTTCCCTTAAAAATTGAGAAGTGGATAATGCCAGGGTTCTACAACGTACTTAAAAAAATATTTTTTGTTTAGATCTACAAATTGTGATTTTGAGCGCACAATATTGAAAAAAAAAGTCTTTCGCCAATAGTCTTGTACACGTACCAGTATATGCCACCAGGATGTCATAAATTCAACACCGGAAAGTCAATATGTTTTCTGCTGGTTGTTTGTTACTACCAGTAGTCAGTGTTTCATTCTGGGGATAATTAGGTTTTGATTGGCAATTTATCCTAAGTTGCATTTGTCCCCTTCCTACAATTTGTCCTTCTGCCTTTCTACCATCCTCTCTGAAGGCTCAAAAAAGCCAAAGGCAACCCAAGGCATTTAATTCCTCCTCCTCACTCTCTTTCTCCTCTTCCTCCTCCCCCGCTTCCATATTCTCCTCCTCCCCGTCCTATCTTCACACCCACCTCTTTATCTTCCTCGTTCTTCTCCTCCCACTCCTCAACCTTTCCCCTTTCCTATTTTATCTCCCCTCCTTAGCCTTTTCTTCCTCCTCCTCCTCCTCCTTTTCCTCCTCTTTGTCTTCTTCTTTAGCCGCCCCTCCTTCACTTCCACTCCATTCATGCTACTTCCACTTTCCCTCCACCCCCTTTCTCTCCACCTCCCCTTCACCTTGAACTCCTACCCCTCTTTCTCCATTTCCCCTCCTCATCCTCTTGTAATAATTCTAGTTTTCGTTCATCCATTCACCTTTTTTTTTCGGCCTCCTTCTCCTCCTCCTCCTCCTCCTCCTCCTTCTCCTCCTCCTTCTCAATCACCTTCTAAAGTTCTCTCCATATTACTGCTCTCCCTCTTTCTTCCCCTTTGTTACTTCCTCCTAGATATGTGCGTCCAATCACTTTTTTTCTCTCTCTCTCCTCTCTCATTTATGATGACCTGTATGATCGTGTGATCAATGAAGTCATCATGAAGCAACGATAGAACCATATTGACCCTTGCTTTCTTATTAATAACAATATTAGTCACTTTGTGTACAAGACAAAGGTTATAATTTGATGATGCATGCATTTTTAAAATAAAACGTTTGAGGAAGCATTCATTATCTTAGAAGGACAAAGTACAATATTCAGGCAGTGTTTGAGTAGACTTTGTCAAATAAGCTGACCAGCATTTTTTGCAATGGTACTGTACACAACTCTGATGCACTCTACATAAATGGTTTCGGCATCCTCCTCTTCACTAGGTCCCTCATCTGCGCCTCATTGACATACGCCATGTAACTCGCATGCTTGTTGAAATCGAGACTTTTTCCTGAAAATCTCCAACCGCGTGTAAAGTGAATGGGATGCAGAGAAGGGACCCAAATATTTTGAACGCCAAAAATGAGAGGGGTGTATATTTCATCTAAAATGACATTGTTCCTGGTCAGATTTTGCTGAGATATTTCTCACACGTACTCTTTAGGATATTTGGGATAATATCAGATTAAAATCGAATGTGATTTTCATTGACTTCATGCTTTTTCAAGCTGAAAGTTTAGGTGCGCAGACGTGCGATCTCCCATCATACCTTGACATGTTCACCAAGGAAAATCAATTCCCACTTCTCAAACCCTATCCTCTATATTATCAAGCCTACCCCCTCCCCACACACACATACACACACACAAAACTCTCTTTGCAAGCCACTAGGTATATCTGCACATTCATTTATTGACTATGAGAGTGTTGTGATCTGATCTAATTTATAGAAGATATAGACCTTGCCCTGGAAAATCAATTTTGAACATGCATCTCATTTCAAACATCATGCTATTACTGTGCATGTAGGTCCACATGCAGAATTATACAGGTGTTTAGCATACATAAATTTCAGCTAATTTACTGCATTTCAAACATATTTTACGAACTAGCATGTTGCTATTTTCACGTGTAAAAGATGTTTGTACACAATTTTATTGGCATTATAGAAAGTAAATTATGGAGGCGAAATTACCATAAATAATAATAATACTAATAGATTCAATTTATATAGCGCACGTATCCACTCTGCTGAGTGCTCAAGGCGCTTTGCAATATTATTACCCTGGCTTTAGCCCGGCAGCTACCAGCGCACTTGGCATTTCAAGGATTAAATAGAACAGAAGAAAAATTGTCAGCATAAAACCGGGTACACTATACTACTGACATAATGTGCTTGGAGAAGTATTAGCAAATAGAATGATACTGTGCATTTCTAAGTATTTAACAAGCCCCTAAATATAAAGGAAAAAATGACTCCATATTATGAATGCACACATGGGTATATGGTGGTCATAAAAAAAATTCTCTTTTCATTTTGTTTCCTCTGCAGGGAGGGCAACGATCCAGACGATAGTTCAAAGATCACTTATGGACAGCTACTCAAAGATGTCTGCAAGTTTGCTAATGTCCTGAAAGAACATGGTGAGACAAATTTTGACGGTTCACTTTTTTATGAATCCAAGTACATCTGCACAATGATATTTTGGTAAAATCTAGGTCTTTGACTCCATTTGCTAGATAAACTTTATTTACTGAATGATAAAAAAGCTGTTCTTTATCCGATTTTCATCAAAATACTTCGGGGGCGGATCTAGCTTTCTCCCAAAAGGTTTTTTTTATGGATCGGTGAGGGAGCGGAGCGACCATGCCCGGGAAGGGCATGGTCGCTCAGTGGGGCGTATATCTATGCACAGCTTTTCGGAACACAACAATGACCAGTTTGAGTTGAACTTCACCTAAGATCTAGTTTGATTTAAACTTTCGTTAAATATGCATTGATAATTGGAATATTTTCACCTCATTCAACAGGTGTGAAGAAGGGAGATCGTGTAGCCATCTACATGCCCATGATTGCTGAGCTGGTCGTCGCAATGCTGGCCTGTGCACGGATTGGAGCTATGCATTCCATTGTGGTGCGTATCTTTCATGAATTGCAGCTTTGTTTTATGATTTAATACATTTAGTTAGAAATGTGTGTTGATATTGGCACTGGAGGTATTGACCACTTTATGATAATAATAATGATAATAATATGAATACAATTTATATGGCGCCAGCATCCGCCAGGCTCTGACGCTCATGGCACTCTACAGAAAACAATACATTACAAGACTTTCATTATATTCAAATAGGTAAATTGACCTTTTTATAATAATAAAAAGAATAATAATATGAATATGAATACAATTTATAAAGCACCAGTATCCGCCAGGCTCTGACGCTCATGGCACTCACCAGAAAACAATACATTACAAAGACTTTTGTTAAATTGAACTATTCATGTTATCCCTAAGATATTCTACATATTAATTTCCCAAAAATATTGAGGGTACAATAGTTGGAATGCTACTTGCATACATTGAATTGGCTAGGTTGGACAAATATTGTTGCTTGACAAATCTAGCAACAACCACTGCATGCTACCCACGTTCCTTCTATTGAAATAAGGTCATTATATATCAGGTGAGCAAATAGTCCGTCATTGTGTGTTTGGCAAGGAAGCCTGCATGAAATTTGAATGCATTCCAAAACTGGTCAAATCACATTGAAAATATTAATTTAATTTTACCATTTTAAATCTTGTTTGCAAGTGGCCATTCGCAGAGTTTTATAGCTTACCAAATGCAAAATTTCAATTTCGATGAAATAGTTCCCAGCTATTAAGTGCTGATCTATTTTGCTGTGTGTTCTGTAAATGCAACATTGTATTAAAAAACTTTTTAAAAGGAATAATAATTTGTTTCTCTTTCTTTAATGATACAGTTTGGAGGGTTTTCATCAGACTCTCTTTCTGGTCGAATGCTGGATGCCAAGGCGTCTATTCTCATCACAGCAGGTAAATAGTTTTGTTGCTTTTTAATTTGTAGAAAGGATAAGATATTGCTTGCAGTTTTATGATCCAGAGTTAGTATTCTAAAAACCATCCTGTGTTTTATTTTATCGTATTTGTATTAGGAACTTAAAAGCATGCATGCTATTGGCTCTTATTACTCAGTTACAATAAATCAATCATTATTATACAGTTTGAAATTGTTATGTTGAGATAAGAAAAAAAAAACAGTTAGTTTTCGGAATACTATCGAGAATAATGATGCAGGACGGCATGAATTGCTTTATGTAGCAAAAATCACATTGAAGCAATTTCTTAAAGATGAGCTTGCATTTCAAAATTATCATATCACTGTAATACTCACTATGTCCTGATATATAAAAGGAAGGAAGTTGGTAAATCTAAAGTATATTTTTACCATCAGCCATTTAGGTAGAATTAAGGATCTGGCATTGTGAGAACTTTTTGACGGAAACAATGTTATCCACTGCCTTCAATTTTGAACTGGTAAAAAGGTAAAATCTCATTATTTGCTTGTTGAAGTGGAAGATTTTTATGTCCTGATTTTCAATGTTTTCCCTCAGATGGTGTATACAGAGGTGCCAAGTTGGTGAATCTCAAACAGATTTCAGATGAAGCTGTCACACTCTGCAAGAAGCAGTAAGTTAACCTCCCTTTTCATTCATGTGCTATTCATGTGGGTTGTCTTTTTTTTTCTTTGAATGTCTTTGTATAGATTTCTAGGATTCCTCATCAAAATTCCACCTGTTAAAAACTCACACAACAAAAATAAGTGAATGAATAAAGGTGGGAATGCTGTCCTAGTTGTGATGCTATTTTTGTATTTTAGCATTGGTCACTTGTTTGCAATAGTTTGAATATTTATTTTCGAGGATGGGAGGCGTCATTTCATTTGTAAAATAGGATTTAAAAGAAAGTGGAAAGCCAATGGACATTTGCGAAGGAATTTTTCTGGTTGAATTTCACGTGGGTTGTATTTAAACATAATTTAAGATGATTTTTTTTTATTTGAATTTATAAAAAGTTCATGAAGTTCTGGTCAGGACATTTTCATAATGGATGGCAGGCTAACATATTGTCCCAGAAGTGAAAACAAACAAAGATTTACCAAAGTTCTTTTAGCTTTGCAAAAGTAGATGAAAACCATGATGATGAATTAGGATTATTGTTGTGTCTGGGAAAAACATATTTTTGCAGTATCTTTGTGTAGTCCTCGAGTGTGTTCAAAAGTGCAAAATAGAAACGGAATCTGCAAGGAAGTAAATGTGCACCAGGAAAGCATTCCAAGATCCTGTCATGTGATATAGGGATTGAATATAGAAAAAAAAAATGAATTTGGAAAACATTCCGGAAAAGAAAGAAATGTAAATGATTAAAATTTGTATTTCTACCTTTTTTCTTGCAGGGACTTTGTTGTGGAGAAAGTGTTTGTAGTGCGCCATCTAGGTTCAGCTGATGCAGCGAACAATGGAAACGGTTCTTCACCCATAGCCAAGCGTCCATGCTATTCACTCAAGGTAAACGTATTTGAGATCATTATTGACAGAAATTATAGCAAACTATTTTATGACCTTCACAATTTTCAGCTGCGAATGAAACATTGATTTTGGACAAAGAGGTAGATATAACGTTATGGCAGTGTAATCATGAAGCTATTCACAAAAACTAGTCCTAGGGGGTATTGCTTTACATTTGCATTTAGTTGCAAATCACAAAAAAGTTGCAAATTGGAATGCACATTTTAATTTGCACATGTTTCTGGCTCGCACTTGTAACCAGATGTGAATGAAAGAATGATTTTTGTTTGTGCATGCTGATCAACAGTAATTTGCGAGTTCCTAATTTGAATCATTCTCTAACATTCTTCTCTGTTTTCACCTCGTGTGTTTGTGATAGACTGATTTTCATGAAGGACGTGATGTATGGTGGCACGATGTGATGGAAGATGCAAGCGATAAATGTGAACCAACCTGGTTAGAGGCGGAGGATCCTCTCTTCATGTTATATACAAGGTGAGTTCTTACAATATATTCATTACGACAATTCAAAAATATCCAATACCCTTCCTCGTCACCATCATTCTCATCATCATCCTCATCCTCATCATCATCTTCATCATCATCATCATCATCCCCATCCTCCTCCTCCTCATCATCATCATCATCATCATCATCATCATCATTATCATCATCATCATCATCATCCTCATCCTCCTCCTCCTCCTCATCATCATCATCATCATCATCATCATCATCATTTTCACCATCACATCACCATCATCATCATCATCACGACCACCACCATCATCATCATCATTATCATCATCATCACAACCACCACCATCATCATCATCATCATCATCATCATCATCATCATCATCATCATCATCATCCTCATCCTCCTCATCATCATCATCATCATCATCATCATCATCATCACCATCACATCATCACCATCATCATCATCATCATCATCATCATCACGACCACCACCCTCATCACCATCATCATCATCATCATCATCATCATCATCATCACGACCACCATCATCATCATCATCATCATCATCATCATCATCATCATCATCATCATCATCATCATCATCATCATCACTATCACCGTCGTCATCGTCATGACAATCATCAGCAGCCTCATCTTCAATAACATCACCACCCCTACCTCCACCACCTTCATCATCATCATCATCATTATAATCACCACCAATACCAACGCGACAACAAACTACAATTACCAATACCAGAATCATCTATGAACAACATCGCCACCATTTTCGTTTGTGTTATATATTCTTAATATACAAACTGCAAGTAAAAAGTATCATTTTGGTTTCAATTTCCCAGTGGTTCAACAGGCATTCCAAAGGGTGTGGTCCATTCCCAGATAGGTTATCTCCTCTACGCTGCTACAACCTTCAAGTATTCATTTGACTATCATCCTGAAGACATATACTGGTGTACAGCAGACATTGGTTGGATTACAGGCCACTCCTATCGATTATCATCATGATTTTCATTACTAATATCGCCTTCATCAGCATCATCATCATCATCGTCATCGTCATCGTCATCGTCATCGTCTTCGACATCACAATCATCAGTAGCCTCATTACCACTATCATCACTGTTGTCTTCTTCATCATCATCATTATCATCGTCATCATCACCATTGTGATCACCACCACCACAACCACTGACAACAAACTACAACTACCAATGCCACAATCATCTATTAAAACCTTCATCACCACCATTTTCATCGAATTAAAAGGCAAAATTGAAATAAATCATGTTCTTCTCATTTCACTTTATTCACCCAGTGGCTCTACAGGCATTCCAAAGGGTGTGGTCCACTCCCAAATAGGTTATCTCCTCTACGCTGCTACAACATTCAAGTATTCATTTGACTATCATCCAGAAGACATATACTGGTGTACAGCAGACATTGGTTGGATTACAGGCCACTCCTATGTATGCTACGGCCCCATGGCCAATGGAGCTACAAGTGTTATGGTAAGTTGATGTTCGTATGTATACAGATTTGCCAACCTTAAATGATAGTTCATACATGCATTATTTTGCTTTTGCCTACTTTGAAAAATACTAATTTATTATTAAAACCACAGAGGTTGATACAATGGAATCTCATTGCAACTAGAGAAATAACCTCTTTTTATAAAAACCTTGTTATATCAGGGTGGAAATACAATGGAATACATAAGTATTGGATCAGGAAAATTACCATAGAGAGAGTTTGTAAAATCAGTGTTTTTTATTAAATGTATGAGATTCCACTGTATGTTTTGTCATTTCTAAATCGTAGATTGAATTATTTGCAAAATGCAGTCCAAATGTTGAAAGAGGCCTGCAAGCCTGCAATAATGCATATTTTTCCCATCCACTCAACTGCAAAAATCTTTGAAGGGGGCGACTCATTCCCTCCCTTCAAATTCTAACAGGATATGGTTTTTCTTTCTTTTCTTCTGTTGTATTTATTTTTGGAACATTTTAGAAATAGGAGCTTCCCATAATACTAATTTCTGTCTCATGATTGTTTTGAACCAATACCTTTTTAAATAGTTTTAATATTTTCCTTTACAGTTTGAAGGAGCACCATTATACCCAGACGAGTCAAGATGTTGGCAGATTGTGGATAAGTACAATGTGACAATCCTATACACGGCTCCAACTCTTATACGAACACTGATGAAGTATGGCGAAGCTCCTGTAAAGAAGTAAGTAAACTGTCATATCTAGGAACTATTTTTGTCATGCAACAATTTTCTTTGTTTATTCATTTACACTGTATACTACTCAAAGAAAGATCATTTTATAATAGTTTTTCCTTTCGATGGGTTCACTTATCGGGAAGTGTAGTGGAGCTATAGACATGGAGCGACAGTTTTTACTGTGTAAAAATGATTACTCTGTGTTCAACAACATACAAGACGGTTTCGAATTAGGTATTTCCAGAAATATAAAATTGTACATAAAATTCTTTACACTTTTAATAGTGATCCTTAACTTTTTTAGTAATATAATTGTCATGTCAGAGTCACTACCTGCTTTTGATTACTGGTATTCCCCTAACTAATGCATTCCTCTAACTAATGCAAATGGAGTCACAGGATTTGCTGAAAAGGGCTAGAACAAAGATTCTTTCCTATCATGGCTTGATAAGCTTGCCCCCCCCCCCCCTAAAAAAAGAAAATGAAAAGGGGTTTAGAAAAAAGTGTGGTGGCAGCAGTCAGATTATGCACTGTTGATATCGTCATAAGCAAAAGGAAAAAAACAAATACGGTTTATTCAACAAGATATCTGAAAAACATGTATTCGTATTTTGTCAACTTATCAGGTACAGCCGTAAGTCTTTACGAGTCTTGGCTACCGTCGGGGAGCCCATCAACCCTGAAGCCTGGCTCTTCTATTACAATGTCATTGGAGATGGGAGGTGTGCAATATCAGATACATTCTGGCAGACAGAAACGGTACGTGATGATGGTGGTGATGGCGGGGGTGGTGGTGGTGGTGATGGTGGTGATGGCGGGGGGTGGTGGTAATGGTGGTGGTGGTGGTGGTGATGGTGATGGTGATGGTGGTGGTGGTAGTGGTGATAGTGGTGGTGGTGGTGGTGGCGGCGCGGTGATGGTGGTGGTGGAGATGATTGCTAGTTGATGGTTGATTGCAGTGGTGATGAAGTCTAGCTCTTCTATTATAATGTCATTGGAGATGGGAGGTGTGCAATATCAGATACATTCTGGCAGACAGAAACGGTGAGTGGCGAATGTAAATTGTTGTGGAACAGCTGTGTTGATGATGATATTGGATGACTATTATGGTATTGATTGCAATGATAGTAGTGATGAAGTTCTTAGTAGTTGGGCTAGATGATGTAAGTGAATAATGATGGTTGTGGTGGTTGTGGTGATGGTGGTGGTGGTGGTGGTGTTGGTTGCTGTGGTGGTGGTGATAGTGATGGTGGTGGTGATAGTGATGGTGGTTGCAGTGATGGTGATTGTAGTGATGGTGAGAATAGATGCTTCAATTGATAGTCGGGCTTGCACTTTACAATATCATTGGAGAGGGGAAATGTGCAATATCAGGTACATTATCGCAGACGTAAACAGAGTGATGGTGGAGGCGGGTTTGTGGTGATGGAAATTGATGATGATGATGATGATGATGACAATGGTGATGGTGGTCATGATGATCAGGATAGTGGTAATGTTTTAATTGGTAGTGGGGCTGCTACTTCTGTTACGATATCATTGTAGGGGTAGGTTTGCAATATCTGGGACATATTGGCAAAAGGAAACAGAGAGTGATGGTGGCGGCAGGTTGGTGGTGATGATGAAAATTGATGATGATGATGATGATGATAATTATGATGATTGTGAGGATGATGATGATAATGATGATGATGATGATGATGATGATGATGATGATGATTCATATTGTTCTATATAAATTTTCTCTTTATTTATTTTAGGGAGGTCATACATTGACACCTCTCCCTGGAGCAACTCCAATGAAACCTGGCTCAGCAGTAAGTCAATTCTACTTTGTTTTTGCTAATATCCCTTACTTGAGATGCCAACTGTTCCAGAATATGCATTAGGTCAAAATTAAAATATGAATAAGTGAGAGCAAATGGGATGAAAGTAATCATACTCTC
Organism: Temnopleurus reevesii; assembly: GCA_036244855.1. NCBI lineage: Eukaryota > Metazoa > Echinodermata > Echinoidea > Temnopleuroida > Temnopleuridae > Temnopleurus > Temnopleurus reevesii. The sequence continues at coordinate 66,142 of BQKZ01002108.1, forward strand.
AGCCAATCACTTGTAGTGAAAGCCTTGAATTCATATGAAAATTCGCCACTTGCGTATTCCGAATCTGCTTGCTAAATTTATATAGCACTTTCTATTCATTCTTCATAGTACTCTGGGTGCGTATGTATTATTGTTACTGTGGTCCTTTGTATTTAAAAAAACAAAATAGCCCCAAGATATCAAAGCTACAGTGTAGCCCCAATGCAAAATAAAAGTAGCTCTTAAAAAATAGTAATCTTACACTGTTGATGTTCTGAAAGCAACTGTCCTTCTGCTTGTTATTATTAATATAATAAGCAACCAACTTCCCTTCCCTTTTAGAGTCTGGAAAAATTGTTAGTGTTACATGAATGGTTCTGGAATTATGTTTTATTATTTTTTCTCAGACATTCCCGTTCTTCGGTATCGCACCTGCCATTGTAAATGAGCAGGGAGAAGAGCTGGAAGGAGTTTGTGAGGGCTACCTGGTAAGATTTATATCATTTTAATTGAGCATTTCTTCATGCAGTGGTCATTCCTCTGTTACATTGCTGAAGACCTGGAAAATCAAATTAATTTCACATTTTCCAGTTTGGGAATTTGGTATAATATTTGTTTATTGATTGAGGATGCGTCAAAATAGTGAAATATAATGAATTTTTTGACAAGATGTCATGACATTTCGAAAATTTATCATAGCTAGAAAGGGGAATTTATTCTCAAGTATGAGGATTTTTCATCATATTTTTTACTCCTTGATAATATGCACAATATAAGTAGTATTAGAGCAAAATATGAGAACCATTGTTTTTTTTTCAGGCTGTAATTGCAGGACATCTGAGTATATATGCAGAACAGTTCTCTTATGATGCATGCTGACTTTTTTTTTTTTTTATTTAGTCTGACGTTCTTTAGCAATGATCATGGCTGGTAGCATTTTATGGGTTAATCAATGCATACTCAAGTGCCATGTCGTAAATACTTAGTATTGAACATTAAACGCCTTAAATCCCTATTTAGTTAGAATGTTCTCAAGGGAGTGGAAACGTACATTGTATGCTTGCATGCCTGACTCCAGTAAACCAGCGTAATATAGCTCCATGCTATATGTGCTTTTGCGGTTGTTCATATCAGAGGGCATTATAGGTATTTTTTTTAGTACAGAAGTGACCTCACGCAGTGTAGACAATGCGCACACTAGTGTGTACTAGAAAAACTACCCATAATGCTTCCCAAGATCAACAAACATGGCATGTATTACAAGGGCCCATTAGGAGGATCGTTTGTTATAAATGATACCCATCATTATCATTATTATTATTATTTTTGTTTGTTCTAATAACTTGTCACAATTGCAACATTCAATCCATACTAGGTATTCAAGCAGCCATGGCCTGGTGTGATGAGAACGGTGTATGGTGACCATGAGCGCTATGAAAGGACATACTTCAGACAATTCCCTGGATACTATAAAACCGGAGATGGTAAGAAATATTCTGCAAAAGTATTACTTTTTCTCTCCAAAGCTTGTATAATATTGTGGTGTCAAATGTTATACTTTTATTACAGTGTAAGCTATTAAACAACCTTGCTTGTCATTTGTAACAACATTAGCAATTCAATTACAAATTATGGACATTGTTCATTTTCCAACCATTTTTAAAATCTCATCCTCCAGGTTGCAAACGAGACGAAGACGGCTACTTGTGGATCACCGGCCGCATCGATGACATGTTCAATGTGTCTGGTCATCTACTGAGCACAGCGGAGATTGAGTCCAGTCTTATTGAGCACACGAAGATAGCAGAGGCCGCTGCGGTAGCGTATCCACATCCGACCAAGGGAGAGGCTTGCTACTGCTTTGTAACACTTGTTGAAGTAAGTCACAAAAGGAAAAGTTTTTTTTCATATATTTTTAAAAGAAAATAACCAGAAATAAGCCAGAAGGAACAAGTTTCTTTTGTCTCCTTTGGAATACAAATACTGCTATTTTGCCTTCCCCTCCTGCTCCATCCCTTACTCCTGCTCCTTATACTCCTCATGCTTGTTTCCGACTTTGCTTTCTCTTTTCTCCCTTCTTCCTTTTCCCCAATTCTTCCCTTACTCTATCTCTTCCTCTCATTCCTCCTCTTCCCTCCTTCTTCCCACCTCCTCCTTCAAGTCCCTCCACCTTCTCTTTCTCCGTCCTTCATTCCTCCTTTCTCCCTCCTTTTGGTCTCAATCATGGCAGTTCATGGGTTAAATCTTTGTAATGTTTGTAATGTCTTACACATTACTTTGTGAGTTAAATGGCTATAGTAAATTGATATTGATTCAAAATTTTTTTCCCTTTTAATTTACAGGGTGCTGAATTCGATGATGAACTCAAGACGGAGCTCAAAACGCAAGGTGAGACCATTAAAACTGTTGCTTCTTTGACATGATGAATTGAAAAAAAATCAAGGGGGTGTTGCTTAAAAGTTGCAAAATTGGAACACGCCAGTTAAAATCATTGTTTCATGTATGATTTGTGAAATGTGCATACTATGCCCAAATGAAAATGCATATTACAATTTGCTACTGATTTGCAGTTGATATGCGCTCAATTGCACCTTTGTAGCAACACCCCCTAAGATTCACAATTCAAGATTCAAGATCGCTTTTTGATATATGCCAAAAAATAATAGCTTACAATCATTTAGGTACTACTAAATAAATATGAGATAGATGGAGCCTTTAGAAGATTAAACAAAATATAGAATGCATGTTGAATATTTTGAGATTGCCACGTACATTGCCGTATGCCACTTTAGAATTAATCCATGATAATTCTGTGTAAAGATTACTTCAGCATTGTTTTCATATTCGGGGAATTGTATTTGAATACAAAATTCCCATTCATCTCTCTACTTAAAGGATCTCCCTTACATAAATTTTCATCATTCATAACTGATTTGTAGTCAATATGTAATGCCCTTGTCGATTATCGCTCAGTCTCAAGTAGTTCGTAATTTGAAGCATGATAGGGCAAAAATTGGTTTGTACGTACAAAAAGGTGGAACAAGTTGTTAAGTTTCATTTTTGGAATCCTACACTGCTTTAGAAATAGTTAGTTACAGCTAATTTCATAATTGATTGTGTATTTCATTTTCCAAATTCAGTTCGGCAAAAAATAGGACCGTTTGCCGCCCCAGAAGTAATTCACAACGCCCCCGGCCTGCCAAAGACACGATCTGGCAAGATAATGAGACGAGTTCTACGAAAGATTGCCGTCAACGACCACGACGTTGGGGACATCTCCACAATGGCTGACTCCACGGTCGTCGACATCCTCTTCGAGAATCGTCCCAAAGAGCTGAGCGCCTAATCGTCCTTTCAACTCAGTATGGCTGAAGATAGAGTCTAGTTTTATGAATTATGACACATACAACTTCTTAATAAAGCCTAATTTTCCCTGCAGAACAACAATGAAATTTTGATAAGTGTTCCATGACCATTCCAAAAATCAGGCCAAAAATAGAAAAAACAATGTCCAGAAATTGATAAGTGCCAAATATCATTGGAGTATTTTTCATCCAGAATTATGAAGTATTCATTTAATGCAATCACCCTCCAACTTTGTACAATATAAACAACAGGAATCTGGATACACTTTTTAATAAGTACTCAGAGAAAAATCATCTGTAATAGTTAGGAATTTTATTTTTCAGCAAATGCTCGGAACCCTGGTGATGTTTCTGGTTTTAATGTTCCTGTTTTCATGATAAATGCACCTAGAATAATTAAAGCACTGCAAAGAAAAGCATTTACAAAACTTAAAGGTAGCTCTCCGATTGAAGCTTACCACAATGTAAGTCTCTGGTATGATTCTTTACTCAGTCATGTGTGACAATGAATGCATGATCATATTGGGCTTTCCAAGGAGTCGGAAATTGGTGGTGGTTTTGTAAAGAGCTCAAATCATAGCAGTGCAAATATATCATCTCATACAGGTTAAGAGTTCTGCATAATGGTTGTAAAATTGTATTTGCCGCACAAAGCAGTGAAACTGCAATAGCGGAGGTGAGAACATTAGTTTGTCTTTCCAAAAACTCTAAAGTTCAAGTCCCCTAGATTATCTGCTGGGAGTTTCTGTTAATGTTACCAGGGGAATCTTCAATAAAGAGCTAATTCTGAAATAAAAGGTTTGGTAAAAGTTGGAAAAAATGGGTCATTGATTTAAAAGATACAACTGTACCATACCTGCTAAATCTTCTTGTTTTCACAGGACAGTTAAATGTAAATTTGTTTTTAGAGGTTTATGGCAGTTGCGAAAAACAATTCAAACTGTAACAAAAATTACAATAGAACACTAGACATATAAGGAGAGAGAGAAATATTTGGAAAATGTTAACCAAAGAAAACGTTATTTTTTTAGAACTAATGTAATCAAAGCATTTTCGCAATAATCCTGACCAAAACATCTCATTAACATTTCTCATTCAGTGTTTCAGTCTTATAATCACCCTATATTTTTGTTGTTCGGTGTACGGCATGTATTACTGCACTAAGAACACTTCTTTCCAAGAAAATTGGAACACAGTTGAAGAATATAATATACAAAGCATCAGAGGGACCTGTAGAGGCTTATTCATTATGTCCAACATAAACCCTTAAAAAGGGATTATATAGTTCATTATTTTGTTGTCAAAATATAAGAATATTAGAGCTTTTCTGTGAATGACATTGATAGAATCCAACCCTGACTGATGATAAATCTGTTTGCATTTTTTTTATTTGCTTTTTTCTTTTAATCATGGACCAAATAGCTTTTTGATAACGCAAACAAAACTATTTTGTTGCCCATGAAAGACTTCTATCAAAAATTAGCACCAGTCGGTTGATCAGAAATTATTATTTTTTTTTTACCATTCTAAACTTTGGGGCACATTTCACAAGGAAAACAGTTAAAATGGAGTTAGTGGTATTAAGCTTTTAGATTATGAAACATGAGATTAGTTATTTATGTATATTTGGTGAATGTTATTCAAGAATTACAAAATGAAATAATCCTTTGGTTTAATGTCACCCATTTACATTTTATTTTATTCTGTGGAAATACCCTAAAATTAGGTCTAATTTAGCAGCAAAACTTCATTAGTTATAGCTCTCTTTTAGAGGTTTCTATTCTAATATCCTGTCAAAAATAGTTTGGGTCATTTATTCTTAAGCTTTTTCATCCTCATATATCAAGATTGCAGATATAAAAATGTTATTTATGATGTCCAAGACCCGCAGTTAACCTACTGGCAATTGTTATTCCCACAGACTTTGTGCACAGACTACTTGGTTTGAGTAGTTAAAAGGTTAAAATTTATACTATAGAGATAGATGTTCTTGTAACAGCGGAAAAATATTAGTACTTTCTCATCTCCATGTGTACTGCTAATACGAAATATATAATTGGAAATATTAATTAGTAAGACTTTGTCAGGCTTTTATAGCATTATCAGTCAGTGTCTGATACTTGTGATCTCATGACACTAATATCCTCAAACTTGTACATTCTTTAGGCCTGTAACACAGAAAATATATGATATTTCTTTAACCTATTGACTACTGAGTTCTGTAATTTGTGGACACAAAAGTAGTCAATGGGTTAATGCATAGTTTCTTTGGCTTTGTTAAGGGGGCCAGTCTGGTAAAATACAGTGAAATGAACTTCAATAATGATTTCTAAATATATCTTTACTTGAATAAGTAAACCCCAACAAACCATACATTTTTGGAAAGTTGAGACAATGGAGAATCTAAATCTGCTTCAAAAATTTTGTCAAGGACATCAAAATTAACGAAATATTAAAGTGCTCATTGTTTGTACTACTACTCAAACTATACTTGAGATATCAAAGCTCGTGTGTGTGATTTTGATAGTATATGGTAAGCAAAGCAATCCTATGACACCATTTGAATAATTTTCATCATTTACATATAATTAACATATTTCAAAGAAAAAACAGAAATTTGAGTGAGATTTTCGAATAACTTTGCTTGTGAGGTAGGTATGCAGAAAAACCAATCATAGGATTGTTTGTTGTGTAAAAACAAATATTCCTGCCAATTTTGATGTAATTCTGATGAATATTTTTCAAGTTATAGCAATTTTTGTCCAAAATTTTTAATTCCGAGATAATTAGCATTCTATAAAGGATATATTAATAATTTACATAAAAGTTGTGATTATTCATCATATGTTGGCTTTAAATTGCTTTTAGCAGTTGAAAGACACATTTCAAATTATCACAAAAAAAAACAAAAAAAAAATTACCAGACTGGCCTCCTTAAGACTGGCCTACAAATGTGCGACTGTTTCATTCTTCGAACCATCATGACAATCATTTGGGAAGAGGTGCTAGGAAATGTTATCACTTTGAGCAGAAGGGACAAAGGATACAGACAAAGTAAAGAAATTCTATTCAAGCATTAACAATAGCTAGTTGCATGCAATAGAAATCTCCTTCCCTCTTATAATGTGAAGAAAAGACAAATGTTGCATCGGATAGGTTAATTGAAAGGGAAGCTACTTTCTTTTGTGATTATGAAACTATCGTCAAGGCTTGAATGAAGTTGTTTACTTCGTCAAAATCCTTAGTCCCTTCTCACAGTGCATGCATTTTTATTAGTATGCCAGTGTACTTGTTGCTATGTCGGGGCTTATTTTTGTTAGTGCAACAGTTCTGTGTTGTTATTCACATTCATGAAGCCACTGAAAAATATATTTCAAATCTATGCTTAAGTTTCAATGATCGCATTTCTTTGTTACCGGCCACTTTCGAGCAATATTTCAGCTGATTTACCATGTTGCCAAAGGATTATTCTTGTGACAGTGATCAAAAGTGGATAAATGTCTTTCAGATACTATGTTGAGCCTTTCTGAAGTCTTTGTATGAATTTGTGGTAATTGGTAACAGTCAGTTTCATTTTGACACCCACAACTAATATTCCTAGAACATCTATGAATAGTGAAGGATTAGAATTTTTGGCAAGCATTTGATTTTCTGTATGCATTCTTGAAAGTAAAATGCTCACTGTTGGTGTCATGAAAATGCATGAACATGTCTATTATATAAATCATTGAACACAATTTGCTAATGTTTCATGTGAAAAGACCATTACAGGTAGCTTCTCTGTGCAAAATATTTGCGCAGCATCTTTTGCGTTGCGTTAATTTCCGGTTCAGCCAGTAATTTTGATGTTGTAACGCAATGTTAGAACAGTGACAGTAAAATGAAGCAAAGATAAATCCCACCTGAATACATGTATGCATCCTAAACTACTATCAAAATAATGTTATTTGTATTTTAAATTTTGTACATAATTAGGGGTGTAGGTGTATAGGATTAATGGCATAATTAGATTATTCAGATTTTTATGTAGATTTAGACCAACAAAATATTTCACATAGTTGTTTATAATTTTACTGTGATTTTTTTTTTCAATTTTAGTGAAAAGCAAAAAAAAAAGTTCAGGATTGGGCAATTTTCAAAAAATTGGGTGGTTGAGGGCAGCCAAACAAGTGTTGTTGTTTTTTTAGGGGGGGGGGGGCCTTATGTAGTAATTTTTGGTCACTTGGTATTGTTTTATGACCGTATTTTGTAACCAGAGGATTTTACAACCAGAGGATTTTACAAATCTGCTTAAAATCAATCAAAGGAAGGAAAGAAAACTTTGAAAGGTTTTTTCTACTGAAATGTGATAATTTATCATTCCATAGGAGCTTTAGAGGATTGTTGGTTTCCAAATTTCACATGCTGCAAACAGTAAATTTATTTTTATGAATGTCATCAGATTCGATCAAGTACATGTACAGTGGAAACTCAGTATAATGAGGTGCTTGGGCCCACCAAAAATACCTTGTTATAGCAGTAATCTCTTAAAACAATAAGTTATTTAGAACTAGGACCAGATTGTTTACCTCTTTATAGCTAAGCCAGGGTAATAATAATGTAAAGCGCCTTGAGCACTCAGCAGAGTGGATACATGCGCTATATAAATTGCATCTATTATTATTATATTTTGTTTTATCAGATCTCTTTATAGCGAGTTTCCACTGTACAAGCAAAGAAGGCCTTTTCTCAGTAGAACTAAGACATAAATTTTAAGTGAGCTTAGCAACCATTGCACTTTAATGAAAACATGTCAAACATTCCTTTTTTTCAATCATTTTATCGAGGATGGTTTGCTTAATGCTACACCTGTAGGTAGTAAATATCAAATAGCTGACTTGGACTTAAGGGTTGTTGTTCAAAGGTTGCAATTCATCGCAAGTTGCAGTTGAGCAAAACGTACCAATCAAAATCATTGTGTCATGCGCGTCTTGTGAAATGCGCATACTGTGCGCGAATGAAAATGCGCGTTACAATTTGCAAAGTTGCAGTTGATTTGCATTGATTTTGAACAACACCCCCTATGTAAAACAATTGCCTAATTCAATATGGTTATCTTCAATAAATCATGTCAAACATTCAATATTTACCTCTTCAAGTTCAAATTTCTCCGAAGCAGAACAAATCTTTTTGGTCCCAAGAGATACGACTTGTAACATAGGTAGATTTACCTGTAATTACCTTTTTTCTTTCTTTTTTTCTAAACAGAGGCTAAACTTAATTGCAGGTAAGGGTCGTGGGAGCATCTTAGATGTAATCTAGATACAATGATACATCTACTGAACTACACAATGTTAAGTGGAATGTTAAAGAGGTGTTTGAGTCTTATTGCATATGATGCAGGGAATGTATACTGATCTAAATGTATTGATTTTGTAATGTTATCTTAAGTTGTCTAAATTGTTTGTGTATTCATAATTCAACAAGCGCTCACTTTGCTAGTGATTTTTTTTTTGTTACTTTTTCGACGTCCCATCTTAAATGGGAAATTTTGTTGCTTAACAAAGAAATATGCATATGAGCTGGTTGGCTACTGTATCCAATTGTCTTACAGACTTTGAAATAATTACCTTTATAATGACTTATATTTTGCCATTGTATACTTCAATTAATCTTTATTGTCTCTGAATAAGAGCATAGTTTAGAACAAATGTGATCCATAAATATTCACAAGTACATAGAACATCACAGGCCGACAGGGTTATTACTTTCGCCATCATAAAGGTTTTAGAGCATTGAATGAGAGTTGATATTTTGTCCACTTGAGCTGTATGTAATATTCTTATGGGGTGTTGCTCAAAATCAAATGCAAATTAACTGCAACTTTGCACATTGTAACGCGCATTTTCATTTGTGAGCGGTATGCGCATTTAACAAGACGTGCATGAAACAATGATTTTGATTGGCGCGTCCCGATCAACTGCAACTTTTGAGCAACACCCCCTTAATGTTCCTTTACAAGACCCAGAATGTATAGTAATCTATGCACTCTGTGTTCGTAAGATGTGGTATTAATGTTTAAATGTTGTGATTTCAATCTGTAAATAATGGAATATTATTGTGATAACATGAATTTGTAACTCATTATTAACCAGATGCAGTCGGAATATGATTGCAATAAATTCTCTGAAAGAACAGTTTTCTGCTGTGTGTGCAATTATTTGTGTATGGATTTTGCACTGTTTGAGGGACAAAGGATTTGGAGAAAGTGAATGAGTTGATTGTAGCCTTCATAATGGCTTAATAATCTCAAAAGAAACTAGATGAATCCTCGACCGCGCACGGTCAAAATTTATGCCTCCGCCATCACGCAATCAGAAAGATATGTACGGCTTGTTCCATGCCATCGGAAATCAAAAACATTTTACAAATTTTGGGCACTGCCACCTTTGACCCCACGAACCCAAAATCTCTTATACATAATTCNATGATACATCTACTGAACTACAAAATGCGAAGTGGAATGTTAAAGAGGTGTTTGAGTCTTATTGCATATGATGCAGGGAATGTATACTGATCTAAATGTATTGATTTTGTAATTTTATCTTAAAATGTCTAAATGTTTTGTGTATTCATAATTCAACAAGCTCTCACTTGGAAAATATGAGCTGGTTGGCTACTGTATCCAATTGTCTTACAGACTTTGAAATAATTACCCTTTATATAATGACTTATATTTTGCCACTATATATTTTAATTAATCTTTATGCATCTAAACAAGATCATAGTTTAGAACAAATGTGCTCCATAGATATTCACCAGTACACAGAACATCACAGGGTTATTACTTTTGCCATCATAACGGTTTAGAGCGTGGTTGTTCGAGTTGTTATTTTGTCCACTTGGGCTATATGTAATGTTCATAGTGATCCATTACAGAATGTATAATAATCTATGCACACTGTGTTCCTAAGATGTCGTATTAATGTTTACTTGTTGTGATTTCAATCTGTACATAATGGAATATTATTGTGATAACATGAATTTGTAACTCATTATTAACCAGGAACAGTCAGAATATGACTTCAATAAATTCTCTGAAAGAAGAGGCTTCTGGTATGTGTGCAATTATTTGTCTACAGGTTTTGCACTATGAGCAAGAGGGACAAAGGATTTGCAGAAAGTGAACAACTTCATTGAAGCCTCTACAATGGCTTAATAATCACAAAAGAAAAAAACAACTTCCCTTTAATTAACTGAACATGGAGAGAAGGAAATTTATTTTGTATGGATCGCTACCTATTGTGAATGTTTCAATGAATGTTGCTTATGCCCTGGTCACAAAGAAGCCCGGAAGTAACACAACTCTTTAACTGGCAGTTAATTGTGAGTTAACAAAGAGTCGTGTCGAATCGTGTTGCTTCTGGGCCTCGATGTGACCGAGGCCTTACTTTGTCCAAATTAGTCTCTCCTGGGCCCTATTGCATAAAAGTTGCGTTTAAACGCAAGTCAGAAAATTTAACACAACTTCGTTTTTTGACCAATCAGGAACGCGTATTTAGGACTTGCGTTTAATTTTCTGAGTTGCGTTTAATCGCAACTTTTTATGCAATAGGGCCCTGCTCACAGTAATGAACATTAGGAAAAGAGGGCGTTTATAATGTAATGAACGTGATTCATGTTTGCTCACAGACAAACTATAGTGGAAACTGAGTATTTAAATGGGGTATTTGGAACCATAAAAATACCTTGTTATAAAACAATAATTTGTAAATAGTTGGGTCCAGATTATTACCTCTTTATATCAGGAATTCTGTTATATCAGATCTCTTTATACCAAGTTTCCACTGTATTCACCTGTAAACGGGACATCTGCATCATAGTAGTCATAATGTGAATCGCATTGGTTATTCAGACAAACATTCAAGCTTGTCAGACCTAGCAGCAAGTTATGTATGTGTATGTATAAAATTGGAAATTTCGAACAAAGGTTTGTTTTTTATTTTACAAAATATAAAAACAAGCGAAACACAAACTAAGACTACGACTGTATACTTTATACATGTACAAACTTTATTATTCAGTTCTCACTTGGAATGAATTTTTAGTTTGTAATTTATGATATATACATAGTACAACATCCAGTACACATAAATATGCCAAAATTCTGGAAGAATTCTCTAGGTAAGGAATTTGAATGTGAATAGCCAAGCAGCTGAACCACATGTTTTCATGGCAGAATGCATTGTAACAAAGCAAATTTGTTGTGAAGTCATTCACTTGTGAAAGTGAGATTTAAATTATACACTACTCAAAGAAAGGTAGGAACCACTTTTTAATTTTTTTTGCTTCACGATGGGCTCACTTTTTAGGATGTGTATTGGAGCTGGAAACATCCAGCAACAGCTGAAACCACTCATGTGAAAATGATAACAGATGAATTAAGGGAATTTCCAGAAATATTAAATCTTGTAAAAAATTTTATATACAAATTGAACGGTGGTCAATAACGTTTTTTTTAATGTGAGAATCCGTTAATGGATGTAAAAATCTGAGGGGGGGGGGGGGTTAAATTTCAAGTAAGGGGGCACGTACATATTTGTCATGTTCAAAAGTAAGGATATAATGGGGCAAACCTGCAAAATTTGTTAGTGAAAAGGCACAATAATTTTGCAAAAAATAGCCAGGATACAGAATCTGTACTAGTATGTGGTACAATCTTCAAATATAATCATAAGGTATGATGAATACAAGTCATAAGAATGATAACAAATAATTTTCTTCCCTCTACGTTTATGATGGTTAAGATATTTGGTGCCCGTAACTTGAAAATTTCCAATCAATCATACAAATGATATCAATCGCATGTCTGGCAAATCATGGACTAAACTTTGCAATTGATTGAAAAATCTCCTTTAGGTACAGGCCCCAGATGTAGAATCTCCTATCAACACAACAAGATTAATAGGATCAAATCCATGTGGAAATATCTGGCTTCAGCAAATCGATATCCCATATGATTAAAACAACAAGTTACTTGCATGTAACGCTTCATTCGATAAGAAAACATATTTCTAATTTATTTAGAATATACCTTTCTACACTTTCCCTTCAATTTACAAAGACATCACAAAGAAGGTGCCTTCTCTAGGACAAGAAAGAAAAAAGGCGACATGTAAGATCTCGCCAAGACACTAAGGTAAGTTTGTACATGTTGCTATCTGGGCCCCGTAACATAAAGGTTTGCGATTAATCGCTATTTGATTTTGCGATCAAATGAAAAGTTTAGTACATGATTTGCCACAGACTTGCGATTGATATCAATTGCTACTAGATTGGCAATTAATCGCAAACCTTTATGTTACAGGGCCCAGGTCTTCTCATCCTTAGAAAAGGCACCTTGGCAAGTTTAACAACTTGCCTTCACGCTGCAAGTATAAGCTTCAGCTTCCGTATTTGTTCAAATCATCCGCCCCAATTCGCATAGGTGTGAGGGGAGCTTTTGCATCAGCGTTCTTCATAAATGAGGCTCCATTGTCCTTAATTTCAAAGTGCATGGATGTCTCTTTTTCTACATTCACTGTCGCATACATTTTGTACACTGTTTTACACATTTACACATTAAATGACAGCTGATATAAACGTTATCATAGTTTCCAGGACACCAAGCCAAAGTGGTGCTTCACCAAGTTGTTTGACAAGTAAAGAATGAATTTATGAATGACTGGAACATGTTTTGGGTGATATACTACCTGGCCCGTATTCCGATAGCGAGGTTTAAGTTAACCCTGGTCTAAATATGTGGTTTAAGTATGGATAGCCAAAAGTGCCAAAATTGTATTTACAATGGATAATTCGTATGTTAACTGCTCTCTTTCCCCATACGCTAATAATGTAGAAAACTATTGAAATGTTTATTCCGAGACAGTTTTAAATAGTAAGAGTGCCAAATGTGCTGGTAAATTAAACATCGACTATTATAGATTCAAGCCTCTTTTGGCTCTCCATACTTAAACCAAAGGTTTAGACCAGGGTTAACTTAAACCTCGCTATCGGAATACGGGCCCCTGGGTTTGTTTCATAAAGCTGTTCTTAAAACTATGCACAAGCCTACGAACGACTGGTGACTCTTTCCTGCACACAATGCACACAATTGGCACTGAATCGCACATGAAAAAGGGTCACCAGTCATTCACAGAGCCGTGCATAGATCTATGCACAGCTTTATGAAACACAACCCTTGTTTCTCAAGAAGATGGTTTCCCAAGAAATGATACCAGTCAAACGTCACACCTTCCTTGGCTTTTAATGACTTAGGGATCGCCAATGAGGAATGGGGTGGAAGCTTGTGGGGCAGAGGTAAGGGGTGGGGCGAGGGGCTGAAAAGAAGGGGAGCAAGGGGTGTAAAGTAGGGGGGGGGGGGGGNCACTGCTCAGAAACTCAACAGCTTTCCTAAAATGAAATAGGATAAAATAGATGGGTTTACCAATAGATGCAAATTTTATGCCTCCTTTAAACACAAAGGTTGTTCTGGACAACCCAAAAGCTTGCCCGAAGCTTACCCGACATAGCAACAAGTAACGTATGCAAAATGGATTTCAGGTATTGTAGTCCAATTGTTACTGACAGGTTTAAGGAATACCACGTAACTACGTTTGTTTGCAAGAAACGTGCATAAATTTGAATCTATTAGTAAACCGGTCTATTGTGTGACAGTATTGTATATTTCCACTATTTGTACCATTGCTTAATGTTAATCATACACTAAATTGAACAAGAAAAAAAGTTTAGACGAGAGGTGTTTGATAGATATGTCCCTCACTGCTCCAAAACTCAACAGCTTTCCTAAAATAAAATAAGATAAAATTGTGTGACAGTATTATATATTCCCATTATTTATACCACTGTTTAACGTTAATGGAAAATTATGTATATTTTTGTAATGTCACATGGGATTCGCCCTTGAGGTATTGAAGAAGAATGTTTAGTTTCGGACCATCTCTATGCTTGGATTTTGATTTGAGCATTCAGTTCCATTTTTTCTCCAGTGTTGTAAATACGTATTTCCTTTCATTCCAAAAACAAGAGATTATACAAAATGAATTTTTTCTGCTTCAATTATTTGTTCTGAATTTACCTTATAGCATCCCTTGATATTCCTTTGAGCTGCATGGAGAGAAAGTCCATACTGATGCCTTCCTCGTCATGGCAACTTGTAATCAGTTGATGAACCTGGAGGGTTAGTAAAGACAGAAATGTCAATAATATAAGAGTGAAATCACAAAACTCACCATCAATGCCATTTTTATCATCGCTAAGGCCACCATCATCATCATCATCATCATTACCACCAGCACCACTACCACCATCCCCAACATCACCATTAATGCTATTTTCATCATCGCCAAGACCATCACCATCATCATCATCATCATTATTTACACCACTACCACCATCATCATCATCACCATCACTATCTTTATCATTATCAACATCACCATCACCATCATCATCATCATCATCATCATCATCATTATCATCATCATCATCATCATCATCATCATCATCATCATCATCATTATCACCATCACCATCTTTATCATTATCATCATCACCGTCANGGGGGGGGGGGGGGGGGGCTCAGCTCTCAGTCGACTTGAAATGATCATCATCAATGGTCGAGTAGATATGTCCCTCGCTGCTCAGAAACTCAACAGCTTTCCTGAAATGAAAGAAGAGAAAAGTGTGTAACAGTATTGTATATTTCTCTTACTTTTACTAGTACTTTATCAGACACTAAAATAATTGTTTACATAAGAAGTGTATTGTAGATTAATGTTGATTATTTTAATTGCCACATTATTTTAATTGCCACATAAGGAATGTCTTTTTAATTGAATCACTTCACTATGTACGCACTTCTCAAGATACGTAGTCACTAGTGGAGTGAGAGACATGTCAAACTAAAATCACTCATTTGTGAAGATGATTATAGTGTGCTTGATTTCATGCAAGAATGGTGCATTTCTAGAAATTTAGAAACTCGTAAGACACATATATGTATTTATAAGTGATCCCCAACTTTTGTTGCAAAGTCAGTTAAGCCAAGGCCTTCACAGAAAACATCATATTGGACAACAAAACAAATTGACAAGCATGGTAAAGCCAAGTAATCAATCTTCACTTGCTATCAATTCATTTTGCTCAATAGCCTCAAAGAATATCAAAATGTTACAAAACAAATTCATCATCATGAAAATATGCTTTCTACAAATTCAGAGCTCACAGTGGTTATGAACGAAGGGAGTGCCTGCAAAGACCAGCACCGCTTGAGGCCTTGCATAAGAATCTTTAGTTCCGGACTATCTCTATGCTTGTATTTAGATTTGAGCATTCAGATCCATTTTTTCTCCAGTGTTGTAATACGTATCTCCTTTCATCCAAAAACGAGGTATTGTTCAAAAGGTTTTTTTTTTTTTACATTTCAGTTATTTGTACTGTAAGGCCACTCCCCCCCCCCCCCCCCCTCCCCCTCTAACCAACCGACTAATCTTCTGAAAATAGCTCGACCTGAACTTTTTCCCCTTCTTTTCAATCAAAATCACAGCAAAATTATGAATAAACATGACTTGTAGAATATAACGTGCAAATCATTTTCAGATATGATCTTTGACTTATCACTCCCTTCCAAGTCTTATTTCCTTCATGAATTGTGTGAATTGTGTTTAAAAAAAGTAAAAGAATAGTTAAAAAAAACATTTGCCAACAGGCCAATGAAATCTTTCAAATATAGCATTTGAGGGCATCGAAACAATTTGTCATTCATGTAGGGTGTTGCTCAAAATCAACTGCAAATCAACTGCATATTTGCCAAGTGTAACGCGCATTTCATTCGTGCACAGTATGCGCATTTAACAAGACGCGCATGAAACAATGATTTTGATTGGCGCGTTCCGATCAACTGCAACCTGCTATCAATTGCAGCTTTTGAGCAATACCCCATTGGCCTATTTACCTGATAGCGTCCCTTGATATTCCTTTGAGCTGCATGGAGAGAAAGTCCATACTGATGCCTTCCTCGTCATGGCAACTTGTAATCAGTTGATGAACCTGGAGGGGTTAACGAGGACAGATATGTCAATAAAGTTTGAGTGAAATCAATGACATCAATGACATTTCCATCATCGCCAAGACCACTATCATTGTCATCTTCATCATTATCAATACCACCACCACCACCATCACCACCATCATCATCAGCATTATCATCATCATCATCATCAGAATCAGAATCATCACCATCACCATCACTATCTATATCATTATCATCATCACCACCATCATCATCATCATCATCATCATCATCATCATCATCATCATCATCACCACCATCACCAGAAGCATCATCACTATCATCACCATCACTATCTTTATCATTATCATCATCAGCATCTTAGTCATCATTAGTTTCATCATGCTCATCATCATCGTCATCACCCATCATCATCATCATCATCATCATCATCATCATCATCATCATCATCATCATCATCATCATCATCATCATCACTCCGACCACCAACAACAACACCACAACCACACCACTACCACCACAATCATCAGTAGCATCATCACTATCATCATCCTCATTATCTCTATCATTATCATCATCACCATCATTACCATCATAATCTTCATCATGTTGATCTTTCATCATAATCATCATCATCATCATCATCATCATCATCATCATCACCACTACCAACACCACCATCATCATCATCAGTAGCATAATCACTATCATCACCATCACTATCTTTATCATTATCATCATCACCATCATGATCATAGTTATCATCTTCATCATTACCATCACCACCACCACCAACCCCACCACCACCACTACCATCATTATCATCTTCATCATCATCATCATCATCATCACTACTACTACTCACCTGTGTCTGCACATTGCTGAGTCCATTGTTTGCCATCATTCCTCCTCCTCCTCCTCCTCCCATCATTCCTCCCATGCCACCCTTAACAGGCGTCCGGAAGTGGCTCTCATCCACCCTGTCTCCTGCGCTCATGCTGCCGTTCTGCTGCTGGTATAAAAATATGTATAATAAAGGAAAAAGGAAAGGATGTAGTTTAGAGGCGTGTATCATTCAATTCTGAATATTTACGCCAGAAGAAGAAAAGAGAAAGAGGATCGCCATCTTAACGTCTCCATCCGAAAGACGGTATGCGACCAGGCTTCGAAACCACAGGCAGGAACTAACCCAAGTCTAATGACTGTCCCGAACTGCTTGATTCCAGGCGCACGCCACGGCGCCTCAGTGTAATAATATTATGACAGCTCTTTTATAGTATGTTCAATCTTTGAGTGAATCCTTAACTGTGCGTGGTCGAGTTTTATTCCTCTGCCATCACTTGCTCAGAACATGCCATCAGAAAGCAGAAATATTCTGGGTGATTCTGAAAAGTTTTTTGGCCCTGTGGCCATTGAGCTTTGACCCCTTGAATCCAAAAATCTTCATCTTCACATGCTTTTTACATAATTGAGCCAAGTTTTGTCAAAATCCATTCAATGGTTCTGAAGTTATCTCGGTAATGAGTCTGGGACAGATGCACAGGCGGACAGCCTAAAAACGTAATGCCTCTGGTAATTTATGGTAGCAGAGGCATAAAAAGGTCTCATCGCAATTATGTAATGCAACACGAGAGAGATGTTCATGCAGAACAATAGATCGGTAATATTCCCAATTGTTTACAAGTACATTTGATGACAATAAAGAAAAGCCAGTAATATTTTTTTTAAATGAGCATGTATTCTGCGGTACTTACAGGACCCGCCATCTTGCTGAGCAGCATGTGTGTTTGTACGACCTCGGCCATGTGCATCGTAATCTCGTTGAAGTCTTTGATTGGTGCGATCCTGAACGGACCAATACTCCTCTTCCCGCCAAACGCTCTGACGTTACCGGAGACCTTGACGTACGTGTTCTCCTCGTACACTGTGGGCTGCTGATCCATGCTGGATTCCTAGAAAATAGGGTGTCGAAATGAATATCTCAATCTAAAATTCATAGAATGAGGAATTTAGGAAACTGAAACAAATAAAGAGTAAAAATCTGACTTCTGTCTGATTTTGATATGACTGGTCACAAATGGTATGTGTACTATTAGCATTATCATAATGTCTTACTAGTTTGACACTCGGTGCACATCAAAAGAAGGTTGGGGCCAAGAGATTAGGAATTCTGGAAAAATGAATTTGGATAAAAAAAAAAAAATTAGAAAGCAAAATTCTAACTAGAAAGAGACTGGGCTATTATTAAGATATTCTGGAGATTCACCATTTTCAGCAGATATGAGGCCGCGAAAATTCTGACTGATACACCGGATTTTAATAATTTTGTTCTCCACCAGAGTTATTGCAAAATTCCCAGATGCGCTGAATCGCACATGACAAAGGGTCACAGGTTATTCTTGGAGTCGTGCATAGGTGTACAAACAGCTTCATGAGAGAAAACACAGGAGACCTATTTCCAACTAATTAAAGAAAGCAAATGAAAGAGTACTTACATCTGAATCAATCCACTGTCTGACCTCCATGACGGGTCCCGACATGTCATCGACCTCATACACAATGTTTGTAGCGGACATCTCTGCCTTCCTGATCAGTGCGACGATACACACCTACATACCCAACATGAGAAAAAACAGAGGTTAAGTATGCACTCTCAATTCGAAATGTAATTAAACTACCAAATCTGTCTACAAACTTGATATTGCGTTTTTTTGTGTTATCTTTCCAGTCCCCCACCCCTCTTTCAAATGAAAATCAAACGATACTGTAATCACAACACTTGAACTAAAATTCCAATTAGTTTCACTCCATGTGCATTTAATATCAATTTTTTGAGTGAGCAAAATTTCTTTTAATGTGGCCCATCTTTTTAGATGGGGCATGAGTATCTAAAATAAAATCTATAAATTGGAAATGGTTAATAATGATTCTTCAGAGCTGTAGCCATTTTCCAAAATAATCAACAAAATTTGGAAAATTGGATTATAAAGCCCTACAATATCTCAAACTTCTTGGGTTGATCATATACAAGATAAAGTATTGCTTCACTTCATGTGCAAGAAAAGAAGAACTATGGTAAAATTATAACTGAATATATGTATGGTAAGAAATGTACAAAAATATCCCTTTTACATAATCAGAAAGATAATCAGCAAAATGGTTCAGTAATGAATTTCAAGCTACAACAGGGCCACGGTAAAATGTTCTTCATTTTATGGGCAACTAGAATAATTAACGTGTATCTAGCAATAGAGCCCCATGTTCATTGACACATAAACTACCGATTTGTAATTACCTGGTGAATCTCAACCTCCCCGATTCTGAATTCATTTTCACTCTGTGTTGCTTGTAAGATCTGGGCGATATTGCAAGGTATGATCTTCTGTGCTCTCTTTGCCTATGAAGAAAAAAAAAGAAATTACTTCATTAAAAATTAATAACAAAATAAATTCCAATAAAATATCCTTTTGTTCATCAGTTGTTCTGTAAATGGGCAGCATTTATGTCTCCAATTTGTTCATTTTATTTCAAGAAATGTAATAATAGGTAAGAATCGGATTTCAGATAATCTTTGAGGTTAGTCCTGAAAAGCATACATGCCAACCGAACCTGTGTTCTATTCATTACAAGTGAATGGGTGAGGCTAATGTCAATTTTTCTCTCACTTCAGGGAGTAACTTTCCTAGTATCGCCAAACAATTTGCCATGCATCTTAGCATGATTGCAACACAAAATGGTTTTTGTTAAGCAACATACAGAACTGTACAGTCAAGTGTTGGAAATGTTTCCTCAACGTCTAACACTGCTCATCAAATATGAAAAAATAAGATTATTCCCTGAATGTAACATAAAAAGAAGAATATTTCCATAGCGATTATCCCTGAACAGCAGGCATGCCAACTGTTCCAGAATGTAAATGGTGCATATATTTTCATATGAATGCAGGCTTTCATTAAAAGTGGATGGGAGAGAGTATGGCTGTTGTCATCTTTTCTCTCTCTTTTGTTTAGCTGTTGCATCATTGACATGTGAACTTTACCTCATGCATATTCCAAAACCATTGTCATCTCTGGAAAAGGATTTAACAGGAAGAAATTTGCGCTCTTCAAACAAACAACAGCTCACAGTTCAAAAAACAAATTTATCCGTGGGAGAGAAGGCATTTTCTGCATCAGCTCCATTTCTGTGAAATGCTCTCCCACTGGGGATCCAATCAGCAAGCTCGCTCAAAACCTTCAAAAAACATCTAAAATCCTATTTGTTTCTGTCATATTTTTGTTAATATTTGTACTCACACATAATCACAAATCCATATCTTTCTATTGTATAACTGTATCCCTCTGCACCTCGGAATAGTTTAACTAGATAGATGGTGCATTACAAATGCTGTGTTTATTATTATTATTATTATTATTATAACGAAAAAAGAGAAAAAAAGGCGAAGCATGAAATTCAGACAGAGTTTGACTTAGGATCTCTCTTTGCTGACCCATCATTCATCTGAACTTAGTCAGATTTTTGTTATAATTTACTTACTTTTGTCTGTGATGTGCCAACGCCTGGTGAGTTGAAGCCTCCCGGGGAATTGAACCCACCACCGCCCATTCCTTGGCCTCCCATCCCTTCGCCATATCCGCCGTCAAAACCTGAAGAAAAAAAAGATGAATTTGATAAATATGGTTCCTGTAAAATAAAAGAGATACAATCAATTGAAAATTATACAGAGCAGTGCTATAAAAATGATGGGGTATTATGCAATTGTTCCATTATTTTCATTCTAAAATCATGATTTTAACTATTTCTTCTAACATTCTACAAATTGTTAATGTTCATTATTGTTCATAAGTGTTTTGGAGCCTTGTTGTTCAGATATTGTTTAACAAAGACTGCAACCTTTCACATTTTCTTAGTGACGGGGTACATATATAGAAAAAAAAGTTTTGCCTTTTCTTCTGATAGAATGAAAAAATTTGGTTCCAATCTAAGACAACCCATCACCTCCTACTTCTTCATCCCTTTTCGGTTTCTTATCAACCCCATCTTCTTTTCAGTCCTTTCACTCCCATCTATCTACTATCTCCCTTCTTAAACTGCTCCATTTACAAAGCTAAGATACTCAGCCATCTCATGAAATAAACCAAATCTCTACTAGTCCCATGCACGCCTCGATCTTTCATATACAAAGTTTATACAAATTATAGAAATTCATTGAATCCACCACCGCTGATTAAATGAATGCAAGTCTATTTCATGAGAATGCCTGATGCTCTCCTCCTCCTTCATCCCACGTTTCTTCTCACTTTCCATTAACCCTCCTGTCACTCTTTCGGCCAAATCCTGTCTGTCACCAACCATCCTTTCGCATGTTTCGTGTCGCTGTTTCATTTCATTGTGCGTAGATTTTGTGTACAAGTCAATGCGAGAGGCTATCTGTTGCCAGCAATGACGGGACAGGCGGCAGTGAATGGAGAGGTGACAGATACGAAGATAATGCCCCTCTTTCTATTCAATATTTCTTTATTTGATTTTGATCCCAACAAGTTCACCGTCGGACCGGCATGGGGCCTGGGCATGGCATGGGCATGGCACCAGTTTTGATCTTGGACTTGGTCGACTATCTAAATCCCAAATCATTCATGTCATTTATTTTCTCTTTCCATGTCATTCTCCTCATTAACTTCCCATTTCTTTCCTTGCCTCTTTTTCTTCCGTATCCTTTTGAATACAAAAGAAACCTGAAAGAGTTTTCATCTAGGGGAAAAAACACTACATAAATTTGAACACAAGGGACTGGTGTACAATTTACATGTAATCGAAATAAGAACGTCAACATTTGAAAAATGATTAATAAAGTGTGATTAATAATGTGTGATTATATTTACCTCCTTGGTTGAACATTTTGGTAGCTTCTATATGTCAAATAATAAAAAGTTTGCAAAGTATATTTTCAAGTTTTATAAGGGAGAAAAGCAGTCTTTCAGCGGTAGGATGTGGTGGATTGTTTGTAGCGCGCGACTTCTCAAATACAGATGGCGCGCCAGAAGTTACTGATCGACCAATCATAGAGCTGCTTCGATGGCGATGGAGCTGAGCTAAGGCGAGGGCTCGTGGTGTGCCAGCTAGTACACATGAGGGGGGGGGGGGGGGGGGGGGGGGGGGNGCTAGACCCCCTGGGTTAGAGCTAAATCCCCAGTAACTGAGCCTTGATTTAATAACACGACTCAACACCCAGTTGAATTCCGGAAAAGAGTCGTGTTCAATCGGGGCTTCTAGCCTGACTGCATATGGCAATGTAAAAGGGGGCACAATTTTTTGCTGATTCATAGTTTCCTCTTGGTGGCTCCGCTCCCATGCCGATGTCTACCTTGGCATCCGAACCGCCCCCCCCCCCTTATGAAAAAGCTGGACCCGCCTCTCAGATTGGTTCCAAAGAGCTTTATTTAATTAGTTCTCATGTGCTCTTGCCGTTAATTCTGAGGGGTCATGTTATTATGGGCCTATGTTGCAAGCTAATAACCAATATTGCTCTCATAAATTCAGCAATAAATGTATTCCTTCAGCTCAACCAAATTGAGATGAATTAGAACCTGGCAAGAATATTCACTATAACTTTAAAATGTTTGAATATGCCTGTTGGCGACTTGCAAAACGTGTCATCTGATGATCTTCATCACCATCATCACCATGCATCACGCATCCCCATCATCAACATCATCGTCATCATCATAATGCCTCGTTATCACCATCATCATAATCATCATTATCAACATCATCATCAATATTATCATCATCACCATCATTATCATCATCATCATCATCACCACCACCACCACTTACCACTTTCACCTGCACTTCAACTGTCAGTTATATTTGCTTGTCTATTAGTATTACGCATAAATATTTTTCAAGGTGTAAAAAAAGTAAAGACTGTTTTGAAAATAACGGACATTAGCTGTGGGGGCATGGGCGACGGTCAACCAATAATAAATGCAAAAAATAATAAGGATAAAAAAGAGGAAGAAAAAAAAATGGAAAGAAAGAAGTGAAAATAGAAGGAGAATAATTTTCAATTGGGATATACGGGGGGGGGGGGGGGGGGGGGGGGAGGGGAGAGAGTCGGAGCTTTAAATAATGCATCAGGTTATTTTTTACGACTGAATATTATCATTACTGCAGTTTTTCTTGTCGCTACTCTGAATCATTCGCCATCCTATACTAATTTGATTAATAGATCAAATTATTGCTGTTTTTATGAGTAATTGTCGCGGGAAAGACAACACTTTTCATCCCCTGAGCTGCAGGCGGGGAGAGGGATCTT